>JANAVB010033345.1:0-86973 GCA_029216955.1 Iris pallida | reverse complement strand
CTTGGAGCAACCCAACAACCTGCGTCGCACTTGTCGACCAATGACACGCCGACGCCTCCGTTCTAGCCGCATATGCCGACTCTCTGGTAAATCATCCTCCTAAATATTTATTCACGGCTATAGACACCATAAGCGTATGTTACACTGGTAATAAGGAAAGAAGGTTATATATAAGTTAGGATTCTATTCTTTTTCCTTCTATCTCTTAGTTCATATATATCAAGCTAGCTTGGTAAAGAACTATTTGTTGTTAATATAATATAGGAGAAGAAGACGTATGAAGGCTTTAGCAGAAGTTGTAGCAGCAGCATTGGATTCTCTATATAACAGGTAATTTACTAAATACCCCTCCTTTTGTAAAAGGTTATATAAATGGTGCTACAGATAATTATTGTATATATTTTTAAACAAGGGTTTGTATATGAATATTTACATATATTGGTTTTACTTTAAAAAGGGAACATATAGCGGGCAATACTTTTATAATATAATAACAGTGAAGCTTTAGAATATCATTATATGTTTGCTAAATACATGTTATATATAATATGTTACATATAAGTGGGGTATGAGTGTTACATTTGTATGATATTTTGTCTGTATACATACTAGGTTATATACATATGTATTATAATTATTTATATATTTGGAATATTATTTAGCTTCATGTGATAATAAATTTATCAAATATATTATTAGTATATAGATACATGTATAAGAAGTTGTATTTCAAGATATTTTTTAAAAATAAATGTACATGTAATTTTTATATAGACTCTTATAAAGGGCTAACATATACAACTTTATCTATTATGATATTAACAAATGAACACGTTTATATATTTTAAGTATAAGTATATATATACGGTTTTGATAAAAGGTATTATTTTTGTAAACTAAACTCTAATAAAGATCTTGTTCTTATAAAGATATAGTTGGGCATTAATTCTTGGTTGTTTGTTTGGGTTAGTAGATTTTCTGTTGATTAGAGCACCATTAGTATGGTTAGAACGGATCCCGGGTACCGTAGTCTCAACATGGAATGGATAAACACCAGGCAAGTATACCTTGCCAAGCTTTATAGTATTTACATGTATTTTTGTATTGCTATTCTTTTCTTTCTTACTTGATTACATGTTCATCCTGATTCATGTCATTGTTATTTTCTAGTTTTATGTACAGGTAGATTGTTACTCTTTTTTCATTTTACTTGTTCTATTTTTCTTATCTTGTTCATGTCTAGTGACAGTATTACTTTGTCTATGCCATGTTCCCCTGACCTATTTAACCTGGACTTGGACTTGATATATTGACTTGACATGATTGACTTATAGTTTAGGCGAGGACCTTGTTATAGACGTGACTATATATGACCACTCTCAATCGTTAGCAACCACCGGGCTGCGATTGAGACTTACTATAGCTTGTTAGCAACCACCGTGCTATAATCTATTGGGCCGTTAGCAACCACCAGGCTTCGGTTTACCTCGATTTACTTTAATAGTATTTATTAGCACGATTCTCGAGGCATACCATTTTTTTATATTTTATTTCTAGTACTGTACTTCCTTTAGCCTCTACTTTCTTGTATCAATTTTCTATCTATCTTTGCATGTTATTACTGTCAAAGTAGGCTTGTATATTATGTGTCTTGCTAGTCCCCTGAGGACCTGGTGATTTCTCCAAGTTATTGCTGGTTTTCTTTCAGGTATTTGTTGAGACTGCTATAATAGATAGATTGGTGGTCGATTGTATCTCTAGGATTCAGGTATATCGATAGTGGTATTTTTATCATTCTTTCGTCTATAATATTTTATGATGACATCTTCATTTGCATAGCCTAGTTTTACAAGCTAATTTTTGTTATGAGCTTGTTCAGATGATTGTATTAAGGTCTGGCCAACCTTATTAGAAATTATCTACTTATGTATTTATATTCAAGTAGCATCAGTGTATTATTGTTTGATCAACATTAATGCAATGGTTCCCACTTGAGATTATTATCTATAGATTGAGATATAAATGACTTAACATTTTAGACCCAATGTAGACAGCTTATACGTATTTGAGCTGGGCTGAAGTCCACTTGATACGTAACTGGCATGTATACGATCTTCTAGCCCTACGTATTTTGGGATTGGGGCACTACATATTTTTGTGGTGGCCCATGCAGGTCGAGTTAGCTACTTCGGTTACGTTACTGTACCGAGCGGGCCTGTGAATATGATTAAACCATTAGGAATCTCAATCCAGACTGCTTTAACAATTCTTTTAGAAATTTCTCTACTGTCCTTGGACTTCGTATTTGCTCTCGACTATTCTTTCTTTGCTTTCTCGTACCATTGCTTCTCGTCCCTTCCTATTTCAGAGTGACGAATGATCGTGCTTTATAGAATTTATCAGAAACTCTTAAGTTGTAGTGTAAGTTTGTTTGCTTGTTGAAGTTTGGTTGCTTGAATATATGAGGGGATTAGAGATGCCATATTCCATATGTATTTAGTGGTAGTAATTTTTGCAACTAGTGTGCAAGGGATATAGAATTTTAGGGCATCAGGTGTTTGATGGGGTCGTGTGACCAAGGGTGGGTAGTCGTCCTCAAGACAATGTGATTTTACAAGCTTGCGAGAGAGAAGATTGGATTTACTTTTCGAGAATTAGATGGTTGTAGATAATTATTACTAATTGATTTATATATATATATATATTATATATATATATTTTGTTATATATATATATATATATATTTTATATATATATAAAAAAAATATTTTATATATATATATATATACCTTTTTGGCAATCTTGCATCCCCATCAAGTGGTTCTTGTTGCTCTGGCGAGCCCAACGCAAGAAGCTACCGATAGACGACTCCCTAACCACCATCGGGTTCAGCCTCGCATCCAGGTGCCACTGCTGCAATGACCACCAAACATAAACTGCTAAACACATCCTTCTCTCCGGCGATCTAGCACATCAGATGTGGCTAGCTCTTGCTCAGCGCTGCGGTAAGTGACACCGGGCATGAGGCTTCAACGATCTCCTGCACAACTAGGGCGAATCCCATTGTCACCAGATCGCTACAGCCGCGGTCGTCTGGGTCCTCTGGAAGAACCGGAACAAATTCAGGTTCGAAGGTAGCCGTTACAACACGGCACAAATTATCGACGAAGTGCGTCGTCAAATTCTGAAAAGAAGGCCCGGTGTTCCCACTCTTCGGACCAGTTTTGGCATGCGCTCTCCTAGCTTTATCAGTAGCATCTGTGGGCGGGCGGTCCCCGCCCTTTCTTTTTTTTGTTGCTTCCGCGCTCGGCGCGCTTACTTGTATAGGCTTCGGCATTTTGCGCCTGATACATTAATAATATTCCCGACTTTCAAAATATATATATATATATATATATATATATATATATATATATATATATATATATATTATTTGTATATATGTTTTATTATTATTTGTATATATTATTTGTATATATATGTATATATATATATATATATATATATATATATATATATATATATATAAAATATATATATATATATATATATATATATATGCCTCCTTTCATAATCCTAAATAAATATTTCCTTCAGCCAAACTACTGACCATATGCTTGGCCAAGTCCAATCTAAACACCCACCTAAGAATTATTTCTTTTCTATGACCCAATTCTAAAGCCAAACATTTTTCTATTTATTTTTAGCCTATATATTTTTATATATTTCCTCTAACATTAGCCTAGGTCCAGCCCAATGCTTATTTCCTTACCCTTTAATACCAAGCCTAACTTAACTAAAATCTACCCTCTCTTTCCATTCCTATTTAGATAACCCCCAACCTCTTCCATTCCATAACCCCCAACCTCTCCATTCCATAACCCCCGACCCTTCCATTCCATAACCCCCAACCTCTTCCATTCCATAACCTCCAACCCTTCCATTCCATAACTTCACTTCATTTCTCTATAAAAAGAGAAATGTTAAAACAAAAACTTAAGCATTACCATCTTCCTTCTTTGGAGCAACCCAACAACCTGTGCCGCACTCGTCGACCGCTGACACGCCGACGCTTTTGTTTTAGCCGCGTATGCCGACTTTGTTGTAACGCATCCTCCTAAACATTTATTCATGGCTATAGATACCATAGGAATATGCTATACTGGTAGGAAGGAAAGAAGGTGATATATAAGTTAGGATTCTACTTTTTTTCCTTCTCTCTCTTAGTTCATATATATCAAGCTAGCTTCATAAAGAACTATTTGTTGTTAATATAATATATGAGAAGAAGAAGTATAAAGGCTTTAGCAAGAGCTGTAGCAGCAGCATATGATTCTCTATATAGCAGGTAATTTACTAAATACCCATCCTTTCATGTCTATATTACCTAAAGAGTTATATATATATATATATAGTTGCGTTATATAAAAGGTTATATAAATGGTGTTATATATAACTATTGTATATATTTTTATACAAGGGTTTGTATATGAATATTTACGTATATTGGTTTTACTTTAAAAAGGGGACATATAGCAGTTAGTACTTTTATAATATAATAACAGTAAAGCTTTAGAATATCATTATATGTTTGCTAAATACATGTTATATATATTATGTTACATATAAGTGAGGGTGTATGTCACACCCCGATTTGGAGAATCGTTCGTCCTTGCTTTGATTCACTCTGAATCGTTCGTCGTCGCTAGGGCGTGATGCCGTAGAAGTCTGGTAGTGTACTTGTACAAGGCAAGAACGTGTACATTTGTGTCATTTTGAAATATTTGAAAATATGCCACAATTGCAGAAATATTGGGTACACAGAATAGGAAGAAATATTCATTTTATTGATAATTGTAGCAAGATACCACTTTTTCGGTACTATTTGAAATGTCATTCCGGCTACATTAATTCATGAAAAGAAAATAACTGATAGGCTGCCATGAAATAACTTCTCATTCCATACATTATGCCCCTTTATTACATTTGAAAATCCAAGCAACAATCTTGAAACTTCACAACACTTTGTGCGTCTTTTATTGAAAACAACTTAAAAATAGCAGCAACTTAAAAGCCTTAGTTCTGACGTGCGTCCGAGCCTTCCCCAATGTTTGCCATGAACAAAGTTAAACAACTTTTTGTATTTCAAACGTGAAAAAGAGTACAAAAGATTCCTAAACAGGAGATCTAGGTACAAAAATTTCTGGGGAAGTATGACAGTGGTGATCGAGCGCAGCAGCGGCTCCTTTACTTCGTTGACGATCTGAAGACGAGGTAAACTTGCTATGACTTTCTGAGGCTTATGAGTGGTAATCAAGAAGATGCCGAAGAGCTCCTGATTGAAGGAAGACTCCTTCTATTTATAGGCTGCAAATATACGATGTGCGCAAAGGGTTTTGACGCGCAGGAGCATTACGCGTACGAGATTTTGGAGAAATCTGTTGTAACTGCTCCGTGAATGCTGCTGCTGAGCTGACACGTAGTGGTTGTTGGAATTCTCCGTGATCGAAATCTTGGACCATTTGCATCCTTCATCAACATGATCGAGTAATTGACATGCGGCATGTGACTATTGCTCGACGATCTTTCTCGGATAAAACAAAATTTATTTTGCTCCTATCGAAAGAACAACAATTTAAACAAACTGAATTCCGATCTTATCTTAGGAGTGACGGTTTGAACAAATCAGATTTGATTATATCTGAAAAGATACAACTGTTTAAACAAACTAAATCCGATTGTATCCTGAGGAGATGTGATTGTATCTGAAGAGATATGATTGTATCTTGAGGAGATATGACTGTTTGAATAAACCAAATGTGACTATATCTGAAGGGATACGGCTGCCATACTGGCCATGTGGCATGATACCACATTTGTGGAGAAGTTGCGTGCTATACGAGCTACGCTTCTGGGGAGTGACGAAGTCACTGCGCTTTTGGGCGACGAGAAGACTGTGCTTCTGAGGCAACGAAGTCACTGCACTTTTGGACGAGCTCTGAGGAGTTAATAAAGGAGCCGTTGGAGGGGCTGCGCTTCTGGGTAACTATGAGGGACCAATGGAGGAGTCGTAAAAGAGCTCTACGCTTCTTGAAGGCTCTGAAGGAGCTGCGCTTCTTGAAGGCTCTGAAGGAGCTGCGTTTCTTGAAGGCTCTGAAGGAGGTATGCTTCTTGAAGACTCTGAGAGACCAGAAAAGGAGCTTCACTTCTGGGTAACTCTAAGAAGATGTAGGAGCCGTTGGAGGGGCTGCGCTTCTAAGAAAACATGAGGGAGTTGCACTTTTACGAAGCGTCATAGTCACTGTGCTCATAAGGAAATTAGTCAACTAAATCTATTAAATGAGATTCATTGTACTGAGCCTTAGATTCATCCTATTACTATGGAGTCCTTTGATCGACTGCCACATGGCGTGTGGGTTGGACCACACAGCCTATATAAAGAGGAGCTCTTGGGTGAGGCCTTGCTCATAGTTTCCAGTCATAGTCATGTTCGATCCCGACTTAGCTTCGGACGGCTATGGGCCTTACATAAGTCGACCGTTGGTTGTAGATATCTTCGTTCAAAGAAGCTGTTGTCTTATAGAAGAACAACTACAGAGTTTCAAGATGCACTTGAGCGTTTGGCATAAGGGATTCGAATATGAACAACATTTAGAGGTCTTCGAGGTCCAAGCTACCGGGTTTAAATTTATTATCAATCCGAAGAGCCACAGTTTGTGCTCTGCCCTGCTCAATAATTTCTTCGGGGGAGCTGCGTACCTTGTTAGGCTGGAAGAGCTACAAGTTGTGCTGTGAGCTTTGCGCAGGAGCTGCATTCTTGCTTGGGCCAATAGCTGCTTCATTAGCCATATTGGGTTTCCTCCATGTCTGACTAGGAAGCGGTCTGCTCTGAAGAGGAAGTGATTTGCTCTGACGCTGCTACACTTTTGGGGACTATACGCTTTCTGAAGACTGCGCACTTGTTGGCTGTGCTTCAGGTTTTAGTCTTTATATGTAACCATGAAGAGTCCGTATTAGATCTTTTGTAAACATGATTTTAATAAAGAATTTTTCCTTTATGCACTATCTTTTTGTAGTACACGTTTTTGAAGTATGCGACAATCATGGTATATCCTGTGCTTCTGCGAAGCATGCGAAGTAACTGATGTCTTCTGTGGTTTTGTAACTACTACGCCTTTTTCATCCTTCTACAAGACCGCCTTCAAAGTTTTTGAACTTGAACAAGTTCGGAACACTTTGAACAAAAGCATGAAACGACACGTGTCGTAGAACGTGCACAGTGCACTGCTGACAGGCTGTCATAAAAAAAAGACCATCAGCATTAATATTTTCTAGCCGTCGTTTCATTTAAAAGTAATGATAACTCCTCATTTTTAGGACTAAGATCCATCATGATTTTATTTTATCTTCCACGTTGTTCAAAGCATTTTTTCAAATACGAAGGGTCTCTTTTGTGTTCATCTGCTGACGTTGCTTCACCATATAGGTAGGGCTTTGTTTAGAGAGAGAGAGATTTTCTGCCATCTGTGTTCTCCTTCCATCTAAGCTTTTCTTCTCATAGAGTTTTCCTCTTCTAAACCCAAAACCCTAGTCTTCTTGCCATGGATCTCAAGAGATTGAGAGTTCCTAAAGCTCCCAAGGCGGCTGTGGCGAGCACGAGAAAGGCAAGAGGGAAGCGGCCGACGTCGGAGGCTATCGATGTCGATGACTCTCCGGTCGTTGGCGCTGAAGTGCACAGAGACGTGAGGCCGCCTGTTGCAAGTAGGTGCTCGATGAACATCGACTCCCTAATTTGCTGATGCTCATGAGCGTTTACTTCTCGGAGAAGCATCTCGGAGATGTGCTAAAGCTCTTCCTGCTGATGTGTATGGGCACTACTCTTCAGACTAGTGTCCGTAAGATGTGCCGAAGGTCCATCTACCAATGCGCATGGTCGTTACTTTTACGAAGTAAATATTGTAAGATGTGCTGAGGTTTTAGCTGACGTACAGAGTCACTAAATAATGTCTGCACAGATGCTTGTTTGCTGACTCGGAGTACAACTTACGTAGTGCTTGCGTAGATGCTTTTTCCTGACTTGTAGTACAACTTACATAGTGCTTGTGCGGATGCTTTTTTGCTGATGCACAATAAAACTTACGTAGTGCTTGCATGGATGTTTGCGAAGTGATGCGTACTTTGTCACCACCAGAGTACCTATGCATTTTACTTCTTGCAAAAAAATACTTGTGTTTTCCTGACTCTTATTTTGTTCATGTACAGTTTTCATGGCTATGCCTATTTTTGACGAGGTCCTCTTTGACTCATCGATCTGCACACTAGGCATAAATGTTGATGAAGCGCTTGTTAATCCTGCCAAGAAGTTGATCGCCCAAGGCCAACCGAAAGGATGGCTGCCTAAGATATGTGATCAATAGCACTCCTACTTCCGTCGTATGATGAACCGAGACAAGTTGTCTTTTCCCTCTGATGAAGCAGAGATGCTAAAGCCTCTGTTCCTCTTCGGTGACCAACTGATTTTGAAAGAGACCAACCTTCTGAAGATAGGGAGTTTTGGTACTTTGGGAATGACGACCTCGTTTTGCATGTTTCATCAATCGATCGGCACCTTCCGCTCTCAGTTTTCTTCTGCTTCGCCGAAAAGCAGCATATGGAATGGGAATTGGAGCATGGGGTTAATGATATGCCATTTCAAAGTGGACACGTACTCTAAGAGAAATGATACTTTCAAGAGTATACGTGATGGTCCGTCTACACTTTGTGGGTGTTGCTCCCTGGTCATCTGCTCAATGATTCTACCCCAGATGTACATCCGTTCGAGGCTTCTCTTTTTGCCAATCGGCTTTTAGCGACGGGATGCACATATCCGAAAGGAGCCTTCCGGGTCGAAGGTTGGATCCATCCTGAGATTAAATGACGCAAATTAACCCAATGTGTATTTGGTAGGTTCAAGGCAGAGCTGGAAGGTACCGGCTTGCGTCGTGCTATAAGGGCTACTGAATTTGGCATATAGATCAATCAGCCCCTGTTCGCGGCTTTACTGGAGATAATAATCACGACACCGGGACTTTCTATACTCCGTGTGGAGAGATGGAACTGGCCCTCTATGAGATGTACGTCATCTCGAAGCTGCCTTGGGGTGAAGAACCGTATGAGGAATATACTTCTAACAAAGATGAGTTTTTAGGACTGGAGAATAAGTACCCTAAAGTGATGGTAGTGTACAAAGAACTACCTTGCCATCATTAGGTATGTTTACGCCAGGACTCTGCGAAGACTCATCCCTACATTTCTGCTTGGAAGGACTATATTTTCACACAAGAACCGTCGGAGCCGGGGAAGGTACACTTTACCATGCGTAGGGCATACAACACTGATGAAATAGAGACCATGATGATCAAGGAGAAGATGTCGGCCCCTTCCGTAGATGTTGAGAGAAAACCTACTTCCATCGTTCATAACTATTTTTGTTAAAACCTGACTACTTTGAGCCCGAAACTGGTGTTGGCTGCTTTTCTGATGATATAGCTGCGGAAAGCTGTGGTTCGTAGAGGCCCTGGATCCGTAGGATGGATCAATCGAGAGCTCATTATGCCGGCTGTGAAGCTGGTCTTTGGACATTTGCTGGCTTTGCTCCCAGCTATGGTGTGTAATACCCTACGAGGCCTGCAGAAGCTCTCAAGGAAAATAATAGAGCATCAAGGCGGAGACATTGAATTCCCTCAAAGGTAGTCTTAACAAGATAAGATGGAAGTAACTCCGCTGGGGATGGGGTGTTTACTCAGAGGTAATATGGACATGGTAAACACATAATTTTTTGTGGTAGAATTTTCCTTACTCAGAGGTTATATGGACATTGTAAGAATACATTCTATGGGTGTATAGAACAACTCAGAGGTAGTATGGACGTGAAATGTTCCATAGATTATTATGACAACATAGGGTTTGTCACGGAAGAAATGTCTACTCAGAGGTAATATGGACATGGTAGGCATGAACTTCATTGGGGTATAGAAAAACAACTCAATGGTAATATGGACGTGAAATATTTTCTACTGGTGTATAGAACGATTCAGAGTAATATGGACGTGAAAATATTCTATAGATGATTATAACAACACGGGATTTGTCACAGAAGAAATGTCTACTCAGAGGTAATATGGACATGGTGGCATGAACTTCATCGGGGTATAGAAAAATAACTCAAAGGTAATATGGATCTACAGAGGAAATGAGGACGGGATGAATTCGTTAATAGAATCCATAAGCACCCATGGAGGATGTGGAAATACATGTTGATTTAGACCACAGACATAGT
Source organism: Iris pallida (assembly GCA_029216955.1). Taxonomy (NCBI): domain Eukaryota; kingdom Viridiplantae; phylum Streptophyta; class Magnoliopsida; order Asparagales; family Iridaceae; genus Iris; species Iris pallida. The sequence continues at coordinate 76,655 of JANAVB010033345.1, read as the reverse complement.
ATTTCTTTAAGAATTTGCTATTGATCGACATCATTAGCAAGTCGCCGTTAGGTTTAGACAGCCGATAAGCACCGTTGGAATAGACCATCTCTATGATGCACAATCCTTCTCACTTGGGCTCAAACTCTTCAGCAGTCTTGTGAGTCATTACCATCGGTCTTTGAACTGATAAGATGAGATCACCCACTTGGAATGTCCTTTCCTGGACCTTTTTGTTGAAAGTTCCAGAAATCTGAGCTTGATAGAGTTCGATACGTTATTGAGCCAGCAGGCGCCTCTCGTCCAACGCTTCCAACTTTTATAGCCGACGACATTGATTATCTTCGTCAGTCAGCTGGTTGGTGACAGCTACTCATAGAGACGGAATCTGGATCTCCAAGGGAAGCACCGCCTCTCTTCTATAGATAAAAGAGAATGGTGTGTTGCCCATGGGCGTATGAACGGTTATACGACAAGCCCATAGTCATTCGTCGAGTTTTACATTCCAGTCACGCTTATTGGAAGATACGACTTTCTTGAGCAGCTTGACAATCGTCTTGTTGAATGCTTCGGCTAGCCCATTTGATGCAGGATTGTAAGCCGTTGACGCTACATTCTATATCCGGTTCTTGTCACAAAATCGATGGAATGCGTGGCTCACAAACTGAAGGCCATTGTCATGGATAATCTTTCGAAGAACTTCGAAGCGGTAGACGACGTGATGCTTAACAAAGCTGATCACGTTCGAGATTTTTACCTTAGCCAGTGGCACTGCTTTCGCCCACTTGGAAAAGTAGTTGGTGATGGCAAGGATGAACCAGTGTCCTTTACAAGACGGTGGGCTCATCGGCCCGATGATATCCATTCCCCATGCTTCAAACGGCCAGGCGGCCGCCGTGGGGTATAAGAACTTGGAATATTAGTGGATGAAGTCAGCTTGCAGCTGACATACCTGGCACTTTTTAGCATAATCCACGGCATCTGCCATCATGGTAGTCCAGTAGTAGCCCATGTGACGCAGTCGGTCTTGCAGCTTAGGACCAGGCTGGTGAGCTTCGAAAGTACCATCGTGCGCCTCCCGGAGTGCTTCCTTTGCTTCAACATTAGATAGACACCGAAGGAGAATTCTGTCATATGAACAATGGTACAACATTTTAGTAGCTGTATTATAGAAAAACCGGAGAGAGCGTCTCTTGTTAGAAGTAGCTTCCTTTGGGTCTTCAGGTAGGATTCCATAGACTGCATAGTCTATAAACGAGAATCGCCAGTCCCGAATGTCCATATTGGTGTTCGCTTGTACAGAGTAGCTCAGACACGTGTGCAGATTGTTCTTTGGGCAAACCAACTCCCGACCCATCAGTGTGACGGAGTACTGGTTCCGAACGGAGCTGCCAGAGAAGCGGCGAGATCGGTGAGGGCGTCGGCCTCGAGGTTTTGCAATTAAGGTATATGCTCTATTAAGAACCCTGTAAAGTTAGAGATGATATCGATTGCTGCCTTATGATACAGGACCAGATTTTTATGTCAAACCTCATATTGTCCTCAAACCTGATTGATTATCAGTTTTGAGTCGCCATAGGCCTCGAGGTGGTCGACTCCCAACTGTTTAGCGAGCTGGAGCCCAGTGATGAGAGCGTTATACTCAGCAACATTATTGGTGCATGATTCCATGAGAGAATATGCACGGTAGATGACTAGACTGTTAGGAGTGACGAGGACCACTCTGACCCCTGCGATGATTTTGCCTTTGGGTCATATTCTTGAAGCACCGTCAAAGAACATTCGCCAAACGGGATTGTCTGAGACCGCATTTGACTCTAGGACTTTGTAAGAAATGCCACCGTAGAGTTTTGACATTTCTGATACAGGATATGCCGCCAAGAAGTTGGCTAATGCTTGACCCTTAACCGCCTTTTATGGATGAACACCATGTCATAAGGCGTCAAGAGGATTGCCCATGTGGCTAGCCGTGAGTTTATTATCCCAGGCTTGGTCATAAGGACTCTTTGGGGGTTGACTCTGGAGATGACGTGAATCTTCTGTCCTGCCACATAATGGCATGTCTTTTGAATGACGAAGACTAGAGTGAGACACTATTTCTCGACAGGATTATACCGATGTTCGGCACCAATCATGGTCCTGCTAAGATAGTAGATTACCTATTCGTGGCCTTCGTTGCACTTCTAGGCTAACAAAGCGCCCAAAGAATGGTCTATGGCTCGGACGTATAGTAGAAAGGGCCTTTCTACGACTGGTGCTACCAAGACTGGAGGCCTCGTGAGACATTTCTTGATGTCATCGAACGCACGCTGGCATTCTTCAGTCCATACATAAGAAATGCCTTTCTACATTAGCTTGGTAAATGGTTGACATCGTCCAGAGAGATTTGCTATGAATCTTCTAATATATGCTAAGCACCCTTGCAGGCCTCGAAGCTTCTCACAAATGTTTTGGGGGAGCCACGTCCAGAATGGCCTTAGTGTTTTCCGGGTCAATGTGAATACCCTTGTCCGTGACGATGAAGCCCAAGAACTTGTTGTTGGAAAATTCCAGGAAAGACTTGGTTTGGTTCATCTTTAGCCGATGTGTCCACATTAAATTGAACACTGTCCTCATGTCGTCTAGATGGCTGGATTTCCTCTAGCTTTTAACGGTGATGTCATGAACATAACATTCCACCATTTTCTGGAGGTATTTTCAGAATATGGTACTCATAGCCTGCTGATATGTTGCTTTCGTATTCTTTAAACCAAAAGGCATCACTGTATAACATTAGATTCCTTTTGGAGTCCGGAATGAAGTGTATTTTTCATCTTCAGGAAACATCTTGATCTGGTTGTAGACTGAGAACCCGTCCATAAAGGACATACGTTCGAAGCCAAAAGTATTGTCGATCATCACATCAGTGATCGGGAGGGAAACTCGTCTTTTGGACAGGCCGAGTTGAGATCCCTAAAGTCTATGCAGACTTGAATTTTCCCATTCTTCTTAGTGACGGGCACAATGTTGGCCACCCAATCTGGATGTTGCTCTTCACGAATGAAGCCACTTTCTATGAGTTTGTCGACTTCTTTCTCGATAGCATCCATAATGTTGGGACAAAAGTGACGTTGTTGCTGTTTGACAGGTTTAGCGTTGGGCAGGATGTTGAGTCGGTGCGTTGCGACTTGCGGGTCTAAACCCGTCATGTCTTCATAGCTCTAAGCGAAGACATCAATGAATTCTTGGATAAGCTGTATCAGAGACTCTCTGTCTTCTCCCGTCAAGCTTTTGCTAATGAAGATAGGTTTAGGTGAAGCTTCATCTCCTAGGTCTACTTGAACGACCTCAACTTCGGTGGGAGGATCTCGTTGTTCAAAGTGCCATTCCCATCGGGATCCCAAGCATTAAGCCCAGGGTCCATCCTCGAAGAATTCGAACATCTGGTCTCTATCTTCGACTGGGGGAGGGGGGTCTATAGAGACCATATTGACTGATAGTATCTTCTTGAAGTCCTGGCCGATAATAGTATCAGAGTCCTAGGTTGAGGAATCAGAGGAGTGAGAGTGCATCATGACCTCCAGCTCTGAACTCTCCGAAGTTGTTGTGGGTGTAACATAATCCAACCCCCGGCGAGTACGCTGGTAGTAATTTTGAGACTTTCCCTTTGGAGCACTAAGTCGTTAGGGAAGGAGTCGGCCTTTGCCATAATTCAGACATCTGTCGCTGGTCAGGTCATAGCCCATCTTCTGGATAAGGTGTTTGTCTTGAGCGGTGTAATGGTAGAACTGCATCTTGCCGTTGTCTGGTTTCGATTCTTCGGAAGTGACTCTCTGAGGATGTTATATCCGACCGAAGATGATGGGTTCCCCATCTTTCTTCCTTACTGGCACCAGGAAGTAAGCATCTCGTGAAGAGACAACTCGGCTTGCAAGATTAGCAGTTGTCACTTATGTTTGCAATATATACAGAGCATTGTCTAAGAAATACATAGTGTTCCAGTGGGCATAACAGTAATTCAAAGACAATTTTCTATTAATAAAATGCGAAATTTTATCCCGAAGGATTACATCATCTAAAGAGTGTGCCTTAACATTGGCGCATATGTAGTCCCCTAACTCCTTATCAGTGAGAACCGGGGCTGCCATGGGAGAAGGTGGAGGAGGTCTCCGCTTCAGTTTGACTACCAAGGGAGCTGGAGCAGGAGACTCTTGTGACTTCAGGGTTGCTTTTGGTGCCCTTCGGGGGAGCTTTATTCAAATTAGCTCTTGACTAGCGGCTGATGCCGTCTGGGATGTGTGAGCAGGAGCCTTTCAGCGAAGTTTGACGATAAGAGGTGCTGACGTCTAGGGAGGCTTCCCCTTTAGTCTAATTTTTAGCAGTTCTTTAGCGACCGCTGCACTCTCAGATGCAGTCTTTGCCGTATTGCCTGCATCATTGATGTCATCATCCCAGGGTACTAATTTGTACAGATCAGCATCAGTGCAGTACTTTTGAGTCCTCAGAATGGGTCGATGTCAGCGAACTCAGTCTTGGTCGTTGGCCACATACTTTATGCATTGATGGAGAGTGGAGGGTACGATCATGTACTCATGAATCCATGGTCGACCCAGTTGCATATTGTAGTTTATGTCTGCATCAATGACATAACAAGTCACATCTGTTTGGAGATCCCCTCTCTGGCATTTCAGATGAATCTTGCCCAAGGGCTCACACTTTTCAGCATTAAAACTGCTGATTGTAGTGTTTGACGCGGTCAGTCGATGCATCGGAATCCCCAAGGTTTAAAGTAAACTCTGAAGAATTATGCTGAGGAAGGAGCCATGGTCGGTGTCGATGCGATCGACCTTGATGGCACCAATATACCCTGTATAGTATAGGGGTCTATTGTGCCGGTTGTTCTTCAACAACATATCCTGTTGAGTGAAGGTGATGTTAGAGATCACCTCGACCACATTATGACAATGTGGGCATGCGGCAGGATTCTCCTTGGGCGGTTGCACCTAGGTGAAGAACGAATCAATATTTACAAAGCTTTGCTGAGGGCGTCTCGAGCCTTTTTTGAGAGACGAAGGAGCTCAAAAAGCGACAACCGGGCTGGAGTATTGGCAAGTTGTGCCAATATGTCGAAGTTGTAGGGCTTAATCGGCCCCACTACAGAGTCTTTCTTTAGAGGTTTGTCAAAGCGAATCTCCTTCTACTTTTGCTTATCTGCTGCAGGGATTTGAGATGGGCCTACTTCTGATGTATCTTGTGTGGTGACAATAGCAGGCGGAGGTACCTCTTCCTCTAGAACCTGGTTATCCTATTGCTGGTGAGCTGAGCGGGTGGTAACCAGAGTGTCATCAGCCGATGTAGAAACCATACGACATGACTTAGTTTTTTTCCCTTTAATAGGGCGTTCTGCAGGCAGCATCATGTCTGAGGCGAGATCAGGTTAGACCCACATAACTTTGCCTTGCGGCATTATGAGTAGGATGAGGCCCTGAGCATTGTCATGAGCTGGTGGAAGGTTGACCACTTCCATTATCGCCTTAGGGATAGGGACGACACCATCTTGAGCCTCTGTCCTTGAGAAACTTCCGAACTGAAGGGTCACCATGTTGGCAGTGACTGTCTTGTCCTCGTAGTCGAGTGAGATGACCTTGGCATCAATGAGGCACTAGATCTGCTTCTTCAATAAGTAGCAGTCGCATGTTGAATGTCGAACGTACTGGTGGTAGTAACAGTACTTTGGATTGTCCACTTTTCCTACTTAGTCAGGACGCTTGGGAGGCGGGAGTTGAAGCTTGCCACCCTTCATCAATATGTCGAAGAGTTCTAATACATCCTCATCATTGAAGGAGTAGCTCTCCTTCGGCTTTGGCACTTCTGCCTGCTTCTGATTCATTGGCGCTGAACCTTTGGAGATGTTGATAGTCAAGGCTTGCTTCCCTTTTCTGTCCTTGTGGGCAGGGTTATTGCTAGACGAGCATTTTTCTTTGTCTTCGAGCGAGGAAAAACTCAGTCCCAGCAATTGTGTGTCCCGAGCTTTTTTTCAGCCACATCCGCCTCGGTAATGAAAGGTGTCCATTCTATACATGGAGCACTGTGCCACAATTTGATTGTAGGGAGCATGTTCTTGTGAGATGAATCCATAAGCATGGGCTCGGGTATACCAGGTGGTAGCCTCAGAGCTGCCTGGCAGAAGTGGTCAATGTAAGTGCGTACAGGTTCCTTCTCCTTCTGGACAATGTCCAAGAGAGTAGACATCATCATGCCCATTCCTCCTTCGTAGAACCGAGCAAAGAAGAGACGTTTTAAATCATCGAATGACAAGATGCAATTGTTGGGGAGGCTGCAAAACCATTCATAGGCTACCCCTGAATGCCCTACGAATATATTTGTAAGCCGAGCGTCGTCTTTTGGCAGATGCCCCATTACTGAGGCGAAGTACCTCAAGTATCGACGAGGAGACTCCTTTACATTGAATGGTGTGAGCGTCTGTGGCTTGTACTTGGGAGAATATATCAAATTATCCCATTCAGAGGGATATGGTCGTCGGATCCCCATCTTTTGGAGCAATTCTCGCTTTTCTCGGACGTCAAAGCGAGCATACAATTCCTTGAGAGCCTGCTGCATATCATTTGACATTGTCGGTCCAGTCGTTGACGGAGTAGATGACTGTGACATTGCTTGGTTTACGATAGTAGTAGGTGTAGGAGGAGATCCATTGGACTCCCCATTCGTTCTCGGGTCTTGATTTGCTGGAGTAGAAGTGTTGGATGTCAATTTGTCCTTGATCTCCAGGACCAAAGAAGTCAAGGCCTGTATGGTCTCATTTAACGTATTCAGGCCCATCTTAAGGGCTTCTATATGTTGTTGATGATTGGACCCCTCTTTGCTTTTCGTGTTGTCACCTTTGGCCATGTAGACAGACATCAGGTGGGGAAAAATAGGGGGCATACTGGATCTTTCACTCTCCGGTTCGAAACCTTGAGTTTTACCTTCCTAAGGGTCGACTGGTAGGTTGCAATCGCCCTTTGATTCAAAATAGGTCTTACCCCCAGCTTGTTGGTAACTTGTTCCCACGGAAGCATTTGTGTTCATTCCACCCAAGCCCTCCCCTGATTGAAATGAGGGGTTGTCGTGGAGGTTCAAGTTTTGGCTACCCCCAGGCTGTGTTGCGGTTGAAGCGACATTCCCCTACGATAAGGGTCTAGATTTGGCACGTGTATGTGTCACGACCCGCACCATAGAGTAAGGGCACGAGACGTGGGTACGTCCAGCCTACGCCGCAGTGTCGGCAGTAGAACGTTGTCCTATGTCACAACATCTAACAGTTTAAGGTAATAAACAGTTATACTCCGCGAATAGGGGTGACATAACAGAATATATCTCAATCACAGCTAAGGTAGAACATGAAAGGAAGATAGATAGAAAATAAAAGATTCAAGATCCAAATCCACAGGAAATACAAATAGAGATAGAGCTAAGTGTCTATGATAAACTCCACAACATCTAGACATAATACAGATCCAGAATATTTATACAACTCAACTCCAAATACTAAGAAATAAGATAACTATCTATGGAGCAACTGTCTCTACTACTAAGGGATCTGACTGGAAGTCTGGATCGCAAGTGTCCTCTAAGGCTGTCCCATAGTAAGTATCTAAGCAGGCCTCCTCCTCGTCCTCTCTAAAATTTCAACAGGTCCAGTCAGGACTGGAACGAGCACATATCTCTCAACAGTTCATAATAGGTTAGGAGTATAAAACATGCAATAGAGTAAAATACAGGAAGTGCTGAAAAGGAAGTACGAGTAAACAGGAGATATTTGTAACTGAAAGTAAATACATGATAAGTAGAGACTGTAAGTGGCTACGTGATTTAGAGTACAATATGGTTATGTAAACGGCTTAGTGGCACATGAATACAACTAAGAGGCACATGAATACAGCTACTGGGGATAATGATCACATAACCAATTCTACTCACCCCGCCCCAATCAATACACAAGGATCCATTCAAGTTACGTTATAAGCACATGAATACAGCTAAAGATACATGAACTCATGTAATGAGTAGTACATGAGGCACGTGAAAGCACATGAGAACATGTAAAAACATGAACTAGTACGAGTACAAGGAGTACCTGATGCACATGATAAAGTACATGAACATGAAATACCCGATGCACCCGTAGAGGGATAACATCTCAGGAAGGGATCCATATAGTATTAATCCGTGAAGATACGTGTCAGCATCATGTAGAGTAATCTAGAGCAAGAATATAGTCCAGACAGGTATGAAAAGATCAGAGAATGTACTCGCCTGCTAACTGAATGTCCAAGATGAAAGTACTGTCCGAGGAGTGGTGTCTGGCTCCTATTAGAACAGCACAAGTCACAACAAGTCCAGAATGGTAATAAAATGCACTACAATGCGTTCTACATGAATCTAGGTCAATCTAGACCAAAGTCAACTCTTGGTCAACTCTAGTCAACCCTAGAAGTCAAACTAGGTCAACCAAGTCAAACCTAAGTCAAACTAGTCTATTCTAAGTCTAACAAGCCATTCTAGGTTCTAACAAGACTAATCTAGGCTTACCAGGCAATACCATGCCATAAGCCAACCCATAACACATCTACACAAATCAATCTATAAGCCTAACTATAATACACACAAAGATATATATTAAAATCTAATATAGGATTATACCTAACATGTAGGCTACCTATATATATATCACATACATATATATATCTAATATATATAAAAGCACACACACTCATATATATAGGAAACTTATATATATATATATATATATATATATATATATATATATATATATATATATATATATATATATATATATATATATCAATTTATATATATACATATGTAAAGAGAGAGGGGAACACATGATGATGTCCATGGGTGTGTGTGTGAGTGAGTGAGTCTTGAGGGTGTGAGGGTGTTAGATTACAAGAGTGTGAGTGTACATGTGTGTGTATATGGTATGAGAGAAAGTAGAGTGTGTGTAGGTGTGAGACATGAACTGTGGCAAGGCAATAGAAAAACCTGGGTGTATGCAGGAAATTAGGACAGTGAAGGCTAGGAAAACAGTAAACCATGGGAAAAACAGTGTATACATATATCAATATGAAGCAGGAAAAGGAATTCAGTTTTAATAAGAAGGAAAAGACCAATATTGCAGTTGATAGTAAAAAGAAAAGGATCCCAATCCAGTTCAGTCAACCATGGGGAATTCAAATCAGAACCAACCACAGTTCTTCATATCAATACTCCCAATTTTATACATTGAACAGTCCATAACAGCTAAGGGAGGAAATCTCAGGTATTAGGAAAACACAACTCAGTACAGGGAATTAGTTCAATGTTAAAACCTTCATTCAAAACTCATGTTTAAGAAAGGAGGAACCCAATACTCAGGCATTAACAGTTTAGTGAAACACAACTCATTCAATTCAGTTCAATTGATTTCGAAAACAATACATTATCCAAAATCTCAGTCTCAATTCAAAAGCCAAATTCAAATGCAATATACCTAGCAAATTAGTGAACCAAATTCATTGTTAAAGTAGGAAATGAACTCCACAACCCAACACCATATCAGTTATTCATTTAAACCCAACCAAATGCCTAAACTCTCATTAACACATGCAAGAGTCCAATTCGAATGTAAATATTAAACTAATATAAACTAACAATCATGTGGGGATATTAAACAGTGTGAAATATAATTAAAACAGGGAATTAAGAGTTAGGAATATCTGGAAATACTGAGTATCAGAATGAGTATCAGAAATGTGCAGCAAATCCTAATTCGAATCCATTTTCTCCATATTAAACCTAATTAAACATGTAACCTAATGTAACAGAGATAATACATCATATTTGGATTTAATTAGCAAGTAAAAACACAATTAAAAGTATTTAAAATCGAATTAAAACAAGAAACAAATCTCAGTGCACTGGTACACACAGTGCACGCACAGTGCACAACTCGTGCACTCGCAAATGCGTGTCCGACACGACACGAGGGGTCGTGCCACTTGGGGGACCCCATGTCAGTCGTCGACACAACATGTGTGTCAAATTTCGTGAGTCGAAGTGGTGTATCCAGCTCGGAATCAGGCCCGAGTAGCAGGGCATGAATCCTGCCAGCACGCGCGCATGTGCGACCGCGTGTCCGCGTGTCCGCGTGTCTATGCGACTCAAAACGACACTAAAACACGCTCAGTGCAATGGAAATGCATAAGCGAGGTCTAATCCTATTTTCCTATTCAATTACATTCCTAAAGTTAGGTCGAAATGCCCTTTGAGGCATTTCGTCAAACACCTAATGGCAAGGCTGATACGTGTCCGATACGGACACGTACAGGACTCAAAACCTAGGGTTAGCTAGTCCTACTGTTAGGTTAGGGCTAGGGCATCCTAGAAATGCAATAAAAACAAAATTTCATGGAATAAAATAGTAGTTTACCTATGGTGCAAATCCACACAAAAGCCCCAAATGAAATGGTTCCTCAAGCTCCCAAAATATCCACAAATTGTGTATTCCCTGAAATCTCTCAATAACAACAATAAGTACAATAATTTTAGGTCCTTACGCAATTGATTTGGGTGGAAAAGGAGCTAAATAGGAATTTCTATGATTTAAGGAAGATGGAGACTCACCTCTTTCCAAACTTGCAATAATCCCAATGGAGGCTAGCCCTAATTTCTAGGAGAGGATTAAATAGGGGAGAGGGGACCTAAGGTGGCCGGCCATGGGCTGGAATAGGGCTAGGTTTAGGTTCACTTGGTTGGGTTGGGCCTTAAAGGCTTTAAGTCATATAATGACTTGTGAAATCACAAGCCATTCCTTAATCAAACTAATTCCTAATTTCCCCAAACTAAATCTAATGAGTTAATTATCACTAACTTAGGTCAAGCTAAGGTTACTTAACCTAACCAAGTGGTCATGACCTAGGTCAGTCTCTAGGGTAGGCTCCTAGTCAACACTAGTCAAAGTTAACTATAGGACCAAAATCAATTATACTAAAAATCACATTAATTCTAATAAATCTAAATAATAAATAATAATTCCAAATAATTCCTAAAATTTTGAAAAAGACCAAAATACCCTCAAGCTAGAAAAGTGGTAGTGACAAATCTACCCTCCTTAAAATAATTTCGTCCTCGAAATTAAAGGCGAAACTAAACTGCTGAGAAGGATAGAAAGTATACCTCAAGGTCCAAAAAGATAGGGGTACCGTTCGCGCATCTTATCCTCCCGCTCCCAGGTAGACTCTCCTGGAGAATGATGCCTCCATGCGACGTGTACCAAGGGTATCACCTGGTTCCTCAGTACATTCTTCCGGCGATCCAGAATCTCCACAAGCTGCTCTGGATAGCTAAGAGTAGGTCCAACCTCAATCTCCGAATGATCGAGCACATGGCTAGGGTCAGCTACGTACCGTCTCAGCTGTGATACGTGGAATATGTTGTGAACTCCCACTAGTGCAGGTGGCAAGTCTAGCCTGTCTGCCACGTTACCGACTCTCCCGCTGATAACGAAAGGGCCGATGAAGCGCGGGCTAAGCTTCCTACCTCCACCAAAACGTATCGTACCACGAGTCGGAGATATCCACAGAAAAACCATGTCTCCAACCTAATCACAAGCAAGGTCTCAAGTTACTAAAAATCAAACACGATCAATCAAACAAAACAAAAATACAACCTACTTCTAATCCTATCTCTAAATCTGTACCTCAAATACGCGAAGTCTGTCCCTGATGAGCTGAACAACCATCTCTGGTCCCAATAAAGCTCACTCTCCAACATCATCCCAAGATAAGGGTATACGACACCTACGCCCGTACAGAGCCTCAAACGGTAACATCTCAATGCTGGCCTGATAACTGTTGTTGTAAGTAAACTCCACCAAATATAGATGATCCTCCCAGAAACCTCCAAAATCTAGGACACACGTCCGCAGCATATCCTTAAGTGTCTGAATAGTCCTCTCTGACCGTCCGTCTGGGGGTGGTATGCAGTACTAAACTTGAGCTGAGTGCCCAAACTAGTCTGCAGGCTCCTCCAGAAATGAGAAGTAAAGCGACTATCCCGATCTGAGACAATGCTGACGGAAACTCCGTGAATCCTGACTATCTGCCTCATATACAACTCCGCAAGCCTCTCTGTAGACGTACCCATCTTGAATGGCAAGAAGTGGGCCGATTTTGTCAACCTGTCAACGATGACCCAAATCGCATCTTTTTCTCCTGGTGTACGCGATAACCCAGATACGAAATCTATGGTGATATGTTCCCACTTCCACTCTGGAATAGGCAACGGCTGAAATAATCCTCCGGGCCTCTACCTCTCTGCCTTGACCTGCTGACAGATCAAGCATCTAGCTACGAAGTGGGACACCTCCCGCTTCATCCTGTACCACCAGACATGCTCTCGCAGATCCCTGTACATCTTGTTGGCACCATGATGTATAGAGTACTGCGATCTGTGAGCCTCCTACATGATCTGCTCTTTGAGCTCCCCGCTAGGCACACATAACCTGGAACCGTGCCTCAGGGCACCATCCTCTGTAAGTGAAAACTCGCCATCCTCCAACCCTACACTGATCTGCTCTCGGATACATCGCAGAGCCACATCCTCGAACTGTGTCACCTTGATCCTGTCTATCAAGTCCGACTGTATCTGAAGGCCCCATAACTGCATCTGCACCCCGGGCACAATCACCTCTATCCCAAGGCTCTCCAAGTCTGTAAGCAAGTGCCGATCCATAGTCAAACACATGGCTGTCGGATACCTACTCAAGGCATCGACAACCACGTTGGCCTTCCCTGGGTGATACTGAAGTGAGATGTCAAAGTCCTTCATCAACTCTAGCCATCTGCGTTGCCTCATGTTGAGCTCTTTCTGTGTAAACACATACTTCAAGCTCTTGTGATCAGTGAAAATCTCTACCCTCTCGCCATACAGATAGTGCTTCCATAACTTCAAAGCAAAAATTACCGCCGCCAGTTCCAGGTCATGGGTAGGGTAGTTCTTTTTATGGGGACGTAATTGCCTGGAAGCATAGGCAATCACCTTCCCATGCTGCTGCAAGACACAACCCAGCCCCTTCCCTGAAGCATCACTATAAATAGCGAATCCACGTGATCCTAAAGGCAATGTCAGAATCGAAGCTGTCGTAAGCTGCTTCTTCAACACATCAAAAGCTGCCTGACACTCCTCTGACCAAACAAACTCAGTATCCTTCCGGGTCAACCGAGTCAATGGCTCTGCAACCCAGGAGAAATCCTGCACAAATCTCCTATAGTATCCTGCCAGCCCCAGGAAACTCCTGATCTCTGCCACTGAAGTCGGCGCTGCCCATGCCTCAACTGCTACAATCTTCTTGGGGTCAACTGAGATACCATCTCCAGTCACCACATGCCCCAAGAAGTCCACCCGATCCAAGAAAAACTCACACTTGGAGAGTTTCCCATAAAGCTGCTCCCTCCTGAGAGTCTCCAGCAATATCCGTAGATGCTCCTCGTGCTCCTCCTCTGTCTTGGAATATACCAAGATATCGTCAATGAACACCACCACGAACTTGTCCAAGTACTGGTAGAACACCTTGTTCATTAGATTCATAAACACTGCTGGTGCATTGGTCAGCCCAAACGGCATAACCAAAAACTCAAACTCCCCGTACCGCATCCTGAAAGCGGTCTTGGGAATATCCTCCCTCTTCACCTTCACCTGGTGATAACCTGACCTCAAATCAATCTTCGAGAACACCCGAGCTCCGCTCAACTGATCAAAAAGATCATCGATCCGCCACAGTAGGTATCTGTTCTTGATCGTCAGGTTGTTAAGTGCCCTGTAGTCGATACACATCCGTACCGACCCATCCTTCTTGGGTACGAAGAGTACCGGTGCACCCCAAGGTGAAGAACTAGATCGGATGAAGCCCTTGTCCTGCAGCTCATCCACCTGCTTCTTCAGCTCCACCAATTCACTGTTGTTCACTCGATAGACATGCTGAGAAATCGGTTCCGCACCGGGAACCAAGTCTATCGAGAACTCTACATCCCTGTCCAGTAGAAGCCCTGGCAACGCCTTTGGAAATACGTCCATAAACTCTGCGATCAAGGGATACGGAGCCACCTGCTCCTCAACTGAAGCTCCACAAAAGACTCCGCCGTTCTGCTCTGCCTGCCGCCGGGTGTACTCAAACTCTGGATCTTCTGGCACCCCGAACAAAACTCTACCCCCTCGGCAATCTATGCGGGCGTGGTGTCTACTCAGCCAGTCCATACCTAATACAATGCCGTAGTTCGGTAATGGCATGACGAGTAAACTCACTCCCAACTCTCGGCCTCCCAATATGACGCTCTGCCCTCTGCAAACATCACTCACGAGGATGACCCCACCCCCGGTCATGATCTTACAGGTCCTAGGCAATGGTTCAGAAACCAAACTGTGTCTTATAACATACGATACTGACACAAAGCTGTGGGAAGCCCCGGAATCAAAGAGTGCAAATGCTGGAAGGGAATCTAGGAGAAACGAACCTGCTATCAGCTCTCCGATGGCCTCGGCATCCTCAGCTGTCATGGCGAAAGCTCGCCCCTGCTGTCCACCTCGTGCCTGCTATTGGTGCTGCTGGAACCTCTGCTGCTGGGTCTGCAGGGCTGGTCCCCTCTGCTGGCCTGCTGGAGCCTTGGCTCCACCTCCCTGAGCTCCTCGCCCAAAAGCCGCAGGGCAATCCCTCAACTGGTGATCTCCCGCACCACAAAGAAGGCACCTGCCTAGCTTCTTCCTGCACTCATGGATCATGTGCCCCGGCTTCTTACAGAAGGCACAAACGACTACCTGCTGCTGACGGGGTACCTGCTGCTGATGCCTCTGCTGCTGCTGCACCTACTGAAAGGGTGCCCGACCCTGCTGCTGATACTGCTGCTGGTGCTGCGGCTGATACTGCTGAACTGGCCTCTGCTGCTGATACTGCTACTGGAAGTGAGGCCTCTTGGCCGGCCTCTGACTGCTGCTGCCACCCTGGAAGTCGCGACCCCTCTTCTGCTTCAGCCCTAGGTCGTCTTCCGCTGCCATGGCCCCAGAAAATATCTCAGCAAAGGTGGCGTTCCGGTCGCTCTTAGTCAGCGATTGAACCTCTCTAATCAAGCCCCGGCGAAACTTCCTCGCCTTCGTCTTCTCAGTCAAGTCATCTATAAATCGGGCCAATCTGCAGAACTCCCCGGCATACTCAGCTACCGTCTGGTTCCCCTGAACCAGAGCCTCGAACTGTGCCTCGATACCTCCCAAGGCAACATCAGGAAAGAACTGCTCCTTAAACAGCTCCTTGAACTGGGCCCAAGTCTGGCCCTCAACTTCCACCCTGGGATCTGCCTTATACTACGCACGGGCCAAGTCCTGCATCTGGCTGCCCGCCGCCTCGATCTGGAGTCGAGCTGGTATCTCCGCCAGCCTGAAGATCTCCTCAATATGCTCTATCCAGTCGTCTGCAACATGAATACCCTCTGTGCCAAAGAACTCCCGAGGGTGCATCTTCTGGAAGTCCTGAATGTCCTTCTCCCTCCGACGGGGCTGCTGCTGGGTCTCCTGAGCGGTAATCATCTCGACTGTGGTACGAACAAGCTGGTGTGCCTCATCGATCCCCTGACGGAAATCTGTAGTCTGCCTCGTCTGCTGCTGCTGGTGGGACTCAAAAATCCTCTCCACGAAGGAGAAGAGATGTGCAGCGTCTACCATCCCCGCAGGTGGAGGCTGCTGCAGTGGAAGGATCTCAGGAATCACAACCAGCCTCCTGACTGGTGGAGGTGCTCCTCCAAAGGCTGCAGAAACACCGACTCCTGAGGGCTGCACTGGCCCTGTGACACCGAGAGCTGGCTGCTGCTGAGGTCGAGAGGTGCTAGACCCCTCTCCAGCGTCTCCCAGTACAGGGCGATGCGATCTCGTCTCAACCATCCTGGAGACACAGATCAAACAAGAAACAATTACTGAGAATGAATCGAAATATCAAAGGAGGACAGTTTAAAATTCTAAGGAAGACAATAAGCAGCAAAAGTAGATATACGGAATTTGATAAGGAGTTTTTCCTAGTGTGATTGAGTACCTTCAAAAATATACTAATTCCTACTACAGGCTGCAGTGATATTCTAGTTCCCACTACATTTCCATCCTAGACCTGCATGGGCCACCACTAAAAATGTGTCACGACCCGCACCCTAGACTAAAGGCACGAGACGTGGGTACGTCCAGCATACGTCGCAGTGTCAGTGGTAGAACGCTGTCCTAGGTCACAACATCTAACAGTTTAAGGTAATAAATAGTTATACTCTCCGAATGGGGGTGACATAACAGAATATATCTCAATCACAGCTAAGGTAGAACATGAAAGGAAGATAGATAGATAATAAAAGATGCAAGATCCAAATCCACAGGAAATACAAATAGAGAGAGTTAAGTGTCTATGATAAACTCCACAACATCCAGACATAATACAGATCCCGAATATATATACAACTCAACTCCAAATACTAAGAAATAAGATAACTATCTATGGAACAACTGTCTCTACTACTAAGGGATCCGACTGGAAGTCCGGATCGCAAGTGTCCTCTAAGGCTGTCCCATAGTAAGTATCTAAGCAGGCCTCCTCATCGTCCTCTGTAAAATTTAAACAGGTCCAGTCAGGACTGGAACGAGCACATATCTCTCAATAGTTCATAACAGGTTAGGAGTATAAAACATGCAATAGAGTAAAATATAGGAAGTACTGAAAAGGAAGTACGAGTAAACAGGAGATATTTGTAACTGAAAGTAAATACATGATAAGTAGAGACTGTAAGTGGCTACGTGATTTAGAGTACAATATGGTTATGTAAACGGCTTAGGGGCACATGAATACAACTAAGAGGCACATGAATACAGCTACTGGGGATAATGATCATATAACCAATTCTACTCACCCCGCCCCAATCAATACACAAGGATCCATTCAAGTTACGTTATAAGCACATGAATACAGCTAAAGATACGTGAACTCATGTAATGAGTAGTGCATGAGGCACGTGAAAGCACATGAGCACATGCAAAAACATGAACTAGTACGAGTACAAGGAGTACCTGATGCACATGATAAAGTACATGAACATGAAATACCCGATGCACCCGTAGAGGGATAATATCTCAGAAAGGGATCCATATAGTATTAATCCATGAAGATACGTGTCAGCATCATGTAGAGTAATCTAGAGCAAGAATATAGTCCAGACAGGTATGAAAAGATTAGAGAATGTACTCGCCTGCTAACTGAATGTCCAAGACGAAAGTACTGTCCGAGGAGTGGTGTCTGGCTCTTATTAGAACAACACAAGTCACAACAAGTCCAGAATGGTAATAAAATACACTACAATGCGTTCTACATGAATCTAGGTCAATCTAGACCAAAGTCAACTCTTGGTCAACTCTGGTCAACCCTAGAAGTCAAACTAGGTCAACCAAGTCAAACTAGGTCAACTAAGTCTAACAAGCCATTCTAGGTTCTAACAAGACTAATCTAGGCTTACCAGGCAATACCATGCCATAAGCCAACCCATAACATATCTACACAAGTCAATCTATAAGCCTAACTATAATACACACAAAGATATATATTATAATCTAATATAGGATTATACCTAACATGTAGGCTACCTATATATATATATCACATACATATATATATCTAATATATATAAAAGCACACACACTAATATATATAGGAAACTTATATATATCTCAATTTATATATATATACATATGTAAAGAGAGAGGGGAACACATGATGATGTCCATGGGTGTGTGTGTGAGTGAGTGAGTCTTGAGGGTGTGAGGGTGTTAGATTATAAGAGTGTGAGTGTACATGTGTGTGTATATGGTATGAGAGAAAGTAGAGTGTGTGTAGGTGTGAGACATGAACTGTGGCAAGGCAATAGGAAAACCTGGGTGTATGCAGGAAATTAGGATAGTGAAGGCTAGGAAAACAGTGAACCATGGGAAAAACAGTGTATACATATATCAATATGAAGCAGAAAAAGGAATTCAGTTTTAATAAGAAGGAAAAGACCAATATTGTAGTTGACAGTAAAAAGAAAAGGATCCCAATCCAGTTCAGTCAACCATGGGGAATTCAAATCAGAACCAACCACAGTTTTTCATATCAATACTCCCAATTTTATACATTGAACAGTCCATAACAGCTAAGGGAGGAAATCTCAGGTATTAGGAAAACACAACTCAGTACATGGAATTAGTTCAATGTTAAAACCTTCATTCAAAACTCAGGTTTAAAAAAGGAGGAACCCAATACTCAGGCATTGACAGTTTAGTGAAACACAACTCATTCAATTCAGTTCAACTGATTTCGAAAACAATACATTATCCAAAATCCCAGTCTTAATTCAAAAGCCAAATTCAAATGCAATATACCTAGCAAATCAGTGAACCAAATTCATTCTCAAGTTAAAGTAGGAAATGAACTCCACAACCCAACACCATATCAGTTATTCATTTGAAACCCAACCAAATGCCTAAACTTTCATTAACACATCCAAGAGTCCAATTCGAATGTAAATATTGAACTAATATAAACTAACAATCATGTGGGGATATTAAACAGTGTGAAATATAATTAAAATAGGGAATTAAGAGTTAGGAATACCTGGAAATACTGAGTATCAGAATGAGTATCAGAAATGTGCAGCAAATCCTAATTCGAATCCATTTTCTCCACATTAAACCTAATTAAACATGTAACCTAATGTAACAGAGATAATACATCATATTTGGATTTAATTTAGCAAGTAAAAACACAATTAAAAGTATTTAAAATTGAATTAAAACAAGAAACAAATCTCAGTGCACTGGTACACACAGTGCACGCACAGTGCACAACTCGTGCACTCGCAAATGCGTGTCCGACACGACACGAGGGGTCGTGCCACTTGGGGGACCCCGTGTCAGTCGTGGACACAATACGTGTGTCAAATTTTGTGAGTCGAAGTGGAGTGTCCGCGTGTCTGTACGACTCAACATGACACTAAAACACGCTCAGTGCAATGGAAATGCATAAGCGAGGTCTAATCCAATTTTCCTATTCAATTACATTCCTAAAATTAGGTCGAAATGCCCTTTGAGGCATTTTGTCAAACACCTAATGGCAATACTGATACGTGTCCGATACGGACACGTACAGGACTCAAAACCTAGGGTTAGCTAGTCCTACTCTTAGGTTAGGGCTAGGGCATCCTATAAATGTAATAAAAATAGAATTTCATGGAATAGAATAGAAGTTTACCTATGGTGCAAATCCACACAAAAGCCCCAAATGAAATGGTTCCTCAAGCTCCCAAAATATCCACAAATTGTGTATTCCCTGAAATATCTCAATAACAACAGCAAGTACAATAATTTTAGGTCCTAATGCAATTGATTTGGGTGGAAAAGGAGCTAAATAGGAATTTCTATGATTTAAGGAAGATGGGGACTCACCTCTTTCCAAACTTGTAATAATCCCAATGGAGGCTAGCCCTAATTTTAGGAGGGGATTAAATTGGGGAAAGGGGACTTAAGGTGGCCGGCCATGGGCTGGAATAGGGCTAGGTTTAGGTTCACTTGGTTGGGTTGGGCCTTAAAGGCTTTAAGTCATATAATGACTTGTGAAATCACAAGCCATTCCTTAATCAAACTAATTCCTAATTTCCCCAAACTAATTCTAATGAGTTAATTATCACTAACTTAGGTCAAGCTAAGGTTACTTAACCTAACCAAGTGGTCATGACCTAGGTTAGTCTCTAGGTTAGGCTCCTAGTCAACACTAGTCAAAGTCAACTATAGGACCAAAATCAATTATACTAAAAATCACTAAAAATCACATTAATTCTAATAAATATAAATAATAAATAATAATTCCAAATAATTCCTAAAATTTTGAAAAAGACCAAAATACCCTCAAGCTAGAAAAGTGGTAGTGACAGTATGTTGGAACGCACCCGTACTGGGCATAACTGTCTTGCTACCTCCAAGTCGGCCCTTGAATTTGTTAGCCAAAATAGGAGGTTCTTGGAAAGCTTCTTAAGGGATGGCGACCCCCATGCAGCATTGCAAGAAGCAACCATGAGTTCATCTTATCTTTCACCCAACAATACTTTGCTGAGTCTCCGTACAGGTACCGCTGGTTGCAATCATTAGAAAATAGACAGCCTTCTTGGTGGCGATGCTGCTGTTTGGTGGCAACAACAGTTAATAATAATTTTGGCACAAGTATGCATTGGGCCAGGCACGTTGCTCGCAGCAGAGTCTTCCCTTGTCTTGCGCTTGTGAGAGATCACGTTGCACAGATCAGAGGTCTCCATATCTATACTCATTTCGTGCACGTAGGGATGCTGTGCGCATGATTGAAAAAGTGAAGATAGCTTCCCCCTTCCCAGTTCCTACGCGTGAGACACGCTTAGGTCCTGGTCAGAGAGTTGCTCGTGAGGCAGACTCACTTCATACTTACAGCAACGCTGCTCACACGAGTCTGTCCCTACAGTATGCACCCCCTAGATTGAATCATGATCATGGGCGCTCAAGTGACAGCAGGGTTTTATTGGTCGAGGCATCGAAGCACTCGAACCAATTTTATATAGTTTTCCATTGGCTGTGCGTGTGACTGTCAATGCGGGCCTTCGATCAGCTGTGGGCGTAGCACATTGATCGTTCAAATCGCGTGCAGCCTTGGACTTCTTCCTACCATCCCTGGAAGGTACATAGTATTCAGAGTGCAATATTGTGGTTAGCATAACACGTTGGTCACGCAAGGCATGTGCTGTCTTGGATTTCTTCGTGCCATCCCTGGAAGGTGCATAGCATTCAGAATCCAACATGATTGTTGGCGTAGCACATTGATTGCACGAGGCACGTGCTGCCTTAGATTTCTTCGTGTTATCCCTAGAAGGTGCATAACATTCAGAATCGAACATAGCTTTTTCCAAGGGATAGGCAATTCTGTCAAAGACAGAAGTTCTAGCCTGCACAGCCGTCTTCGTGCACAAGTGGGAAGCTTTGCCCTTCTTTCTGTGCTGTACTTTTGTCAGGCCTGCAGCAGGGGAGCTACGCTCATTATTGTACTTCTCAGCAACGAGAGCTAACCAAGGCAGTACAACAGCATCGGTTGAAGGCATCTTCGACGCTTCATCGTCCAGGGGGTTCTGGAGCGCGTCTCCTTCCGTCTTGTTGCTCGTCACATCAGCCTTGGGCACCCAAGTTCGTCAAGTCTTTTTGGGCTTTATGAGCCATTTTGAAGGGCTCGACTTCTCTTCAGAGAGGAGATCTTCAAAAGCTTACTGTTCGAAACATACGTTTAGCATCTTTTGAGAAGACCCCAGCAAGTTGTCATCGGATTGCATAACCACCTTCTCGTCAGAGGAGAAAGAAGTCCCCAGCAGAGTCGTCATTTTGTTTGCGATGAACAAAAGTTAAACAATATTTTGTATTTCAAATGTATAAAAGAGTACAAATGATTCCTAAACAGGAGATCTAGGTACAAGAATTTCTAGAGAAGTATGACGGTGGAGATCGAGTAGTACATCGGCTCATTTACTCCGTTGACGGTCTGACGACGAACTGAACTTGCTCTGACTTTTGATGCTTGTGAGTGGTACTCGGGGTTGCCAATCAAAAAGACGTCGAAGAGCTCTTGATTGAAGGAAGACTCCTTCTATTTATAGGCTACACATATACGATGTGCGCAAAGGGTTTTGAGGTACATGAGCGCTGTACGAGCAAGATTTTAGGGAAATCTGTTATAACTGCTCCGTGAAGGCTGCTGCTGAGCTGACACATGGCTATTGTTAGAATTCTCTGTGATCGAAATCTTGGACAGTTAGCATCCTTCATCAACATGACCAAGTAATTGATACGTGGCATTCGACTATTGCTCGACGATCTTGCTCGAATCTAAATAGATTTCGCTCCTATCGAAAGAACAATAGTTTAAACAAACTAAATTCCGATCTTATCTTAGGAGCGACGGTTTGAACAAATCGGATTTGATTTTATATGAAAAGATACAACTGTTTAAGCAAACTAAATCCTATTGTATCCTGAGGAGATGTGATTGTATCTGAAGAGGTACGATTGTATCTTGAGAAGATATGACTGTTTGAACAAACTAGATGTGACTGTATCTGAAGGGATATGGCTGCCATATTGGCCACGTGGCATGATACCACATTTGTGGTGAAGCTGTGTGTTATACGAGCTGCGCTTCTTGGGAGCGACAAAGTTACTGCGCTTTTTGGCGAAGAGGAGACTGTGCTTCTGAAGCGACGAAGTTACTACACTTTTGGGCGAGCTTTGAGAAGTCAATGAAGGAGCCATTGGAGGGGCTGCGCTTCTGGGTAACTCTAAGGGACCAATAGAGGAGTCGTGGAAGAGATCTGCGCTTCTTCAAGGCTCTGAAGGAGTTGCGCTTCTTGAAGGCTCTGAAGGAGGTGTGCTTCTTGAAGACTCTGAGAGACCAGTAAAAGAGCTGCGCTTCTGGGTAACTCTGAAAAGATGAAGGAGCCATTGGAGGGGCTGCACTTCTAAGAAATCATGAGGGAGCTGCGCTTTTACGAAGCGTAAAAGTCATTATGCTTCTAAGGATATTACTGACCGCCTTTGAGTGGCTGAGTCAATATCTCTTTAATTGCTGCCACTTTGGGAGGGGAGGCTCAAGAAGCGGTAGCCCAAGATTTAGTCAAATGAATCTATTAAATGAGATTAATTGTGCTTAATCTTAGGTTCATCACATTACTACGGAGTGCTTTGACCGACTGCCACATGGCGTGTGGGTTGGACCACACAGTCTATATAAAGAGGAGCTCTTGGATAAGGCCTTGCTCATAGTTTCCAGTCATTCCCTTGTCATGCTCAATCCCGACTCAGCTTTGGACGGCCATGGGCCTTGTATAAGTCGACTGTTGATTGTAGATCTCTTCGTTCAAAGAAGTTGTGGTCTTGTAGAAGAACAACTACAGAGTTTCGAGATGCACTTGAGCGTTTGGCATAAGGTATTCGAACCTGAACAACATCTTGGAGGTCTTCAAGGTCCAAGCTACCGGGTTTGGATTTATTGTCAATCCGAAGAGTCACAGGTTGTGCTCTGTCCAGCTCAATAATTGCTTCGGGGGAGCTGCACAACTTGTTAGGATGGAAGAGCCACATGTTGTGCTGTGAGCTTTGCGCAGGAGCTGTGTTCTTGCTCGGGCAAATAGCTGCTTCATTAGTCATATTGGGGTTCCTCCATATTTGACTAGGAAGCAGTCTGCTATGACGAGGAAGTGATTTACTCTGACATTGCTGCACTTTTGGGGACTGTATGCTTTCTGAAGACTGTAACGCCCCAGTCCCAAAATACGTAGGACTAGGAACGTAGACATGCCAGCTGTATACATGCGAAGTAAACTCCAATATATGGAACCTCGTATGAATACATAATCTGTAGAATACAGTAGAACCATAACTAATCTCATCCACATAAAAATAAATGAATAAAAGATATCATATAAAGATAATGAATTGTCCTGATACAATATGTTGGGCGAAGACAAATCCACTACCAACAAGTAAAGAAAAATACATGAAAAAAGAAATAATTTTGGGCGAGCGAAGCGAAGACGATCCAAGTGCAATCATCCTCGAAGAAAATAGCGATGATCACAGCTAGAGCTAGAACACCTGCGAAAGACAATAGCACACACCTGGAGAGATAACCAGGTCCTCAGAGGGACGTAACAAGACACATAATATCATACCATATAAACTGAATAAATACTGCTCAAATAAATAAGTCAATTGAATTTATAACATGGTCCAATACACACCTATTGAACGAGCGTACCATCCCCCCAACCAAACAAGGACAGGAGATAGTAAACTAATTCACGGTGACGTATCTTTCCATGCTATAAACCCAATATGGTATCCGGACCCCAACAAGGTTCAATACCTTCTCATCGAAGTAGTAAGTCACACCTACAACCAAACAAGGACAAGATATGACGAACTAATCCGCGACAAGTTATTGTTCCAAGCCACGGTCAGATACAAGTACCCAAACCAAAAGTACTCATACCTAACGGATAAAGGTTCCTAACCGTTCAAAGTGAAATGTAGTTAAGAACAATCTTTCCTACGCATGGGTCCTGGCTAAATAGGATCGGCGTAGTCCCCCTTGGGCACCAGAGGCCCCATCAGTAAGAGCATGACATTCCGTAGAATCGTCAGTGGCCGTCAGTAATCATGGGTCATCAATCCCGTATCTCCAGCAGAGAGTCCGGGTCACAAGGGAAGTGCATCGAAGCCCATGCGCTAAGGAATTATCCTCCCCGCCCAATGCCTACTATGTTGTATCCACAACATTAACCTCTATAACCGCTAAGTCAACTAGCATGCAACCTCTATTAGCGGTTATTCCTATCGCACGGCTTATACGCACCGGTGGCCAGCCAGTCACGCATGTCCATGTTCTATATGCGACACACAACTTCGTGGTACAACGTGTCAAGGCCAATGAATGCAACACACAAGGTGGTCCCTTAAATCTAGGGTTAATGTGTAAGAAAAATAATACATAGCAGGAAATATAAATGAATAGTAAGTTCTAACAGGTTATGCCATGTATCACAGTTTATTTTGCATAAAAAAAATAATACTAATGCATGAAATATGAGCTAAAATAAATAAACAGCAAATGGCAAGGTGTCTTGCCTGATAGTACGCCTGGTGTGCTGCAATGATCAATGTGGCACGAACTGCGACTTCGATGCAACAACTATACAAGGTGACCTCTGATGGTGGCACGGGCAGTTCCATTGGGTCCAGAAGGGTCAATTTAGCTAGGGCCGATAAGGTAGGACAGAATTGGTAGGAGGATAGGAATAATGGGCTTAGTCATGGAAAGGGGAAAATCAAAGAGGAAATAATAAATAATATAGATACAAATATTTGAAAATACTTATAACATTTGAAAACTAGATTTTATTATTAAATAATATTTATGGAAAAGGAACTAAAGTCAAGAAATTTTTTTTTTGGCTAAAACTCTAAATTTGTCAAAAAAAATAGAATTTGTAGAAACTATATTTTTATTTACTTGAAATATTTGTAGATAAATATTCTAGGGAAAATCATAAAATAAAATAATAATTTTAGGTAAAACTCTGGGTTTGTAAAAGTAAATTTTTTGTTAGTAGTGAACTATATTTGGATTAACCCAAAATATATTTGAGAAATATATAAAAACTAAAAGAACGTTTTAGAGCTAACCCAAATTCGGAAAGATTTATAGGTTTAGTTAATTAATATAAAAAATACTACTTGATAAAAATACATTAATAATAATATCAATAATAATAAAACATAATAATAACAATATAATAATAATAATAATAATAATAATAATAATAATAATAATAATAATAAAATAATATAATCATCTGCTCTTGTTGTTTCCTCTAATAAATAAAAAAAACATCAAGTGGCCAAGCTGTCTTCATCTCGTTTCACCGAGAGATGGACAACAACAACCGCAAAGTTATAATAATAATAATAATAATAATAATAATAATAATAATAATAATAATAATAATAACTATAATTATAATAATCTCGTGCTTCCTTGGGAAGCAACCAGTACAAAGCAAAAAACCAATGTCAAATAATGGAGAATCACAGAAACCTAAACAAAATAAAATAACAAAAAATAAAATAATAAAATAAAAACACAACAAAACCTTCTCCCTTCCGTAAATGACAGCTGCTGCCTACTGCCTTTCTAAAAAAAGACAAAACAAAAATCCTAAGGATTAAGAGAGGGGGAGAGAGAGAGAATAACGGAGGGGTTGAGAGAGTGAAGAAGAGGGGAGGAGTGAGCAGAGAGTGTTAGAGAGAGAAAGGGGCGATCAGCGGTGATGGATCGTTGGCCGGGCGGCGAGCGGAGGGTCAGGGCTGAGAGCGAGGAGGAAGAGCGGGCGCGGCGTTTGGGGGGTAGTCGCAGCCGGCGCTGGGTCGGCCGACGGTTGCGCAGAGGAGGCTGCTCGGGGTCAGCGGCGCACGCTCAAGGAGGAGGGGGCGCGCACGATGGGGGATCTAGGGCATGGCGGCTCGCCGAAGGTCGGCGAGTCTAGGGCGGTCGGGCGGAGTAGGGGTGAAGGGGGCGGCCGGATCTCGCGGTGGCGCATGGCCTCGAGCGCAGGCGGAGAGCGGTGGGGAAAGGCGAGCGGTGGAATCGATGCGGTCACGGCGGTAGCTGGGTACTGCGCTCGAGATGACGGCGGTCCGGTGGTGGACGCTCATTGGCACTGGCCGAAAAACTAGGTTAGGGCTTTATTTCCTTTATGTGAGATTGTTTCTGGTGGTGATTGCTGTTTGTGGCGGTGGTTTTGGTGTTCCGGTAGATGGGTTGGGTGTAAAGGCGGCCATGGCGCTGGCTGGTGGTCGTAGTCGGGTGAACGGGGCGGTGACATTGGAAAGGCCGGGGTGGCCGGAAGTATTAGGCTGGAGTGGGTGGCTAGTATAATCGGGGCAGGACAGGGGTCGGGGAGGAGAAAGTTGGGTAGATGGTTGTGTCGAGGGTGGTGGCACAGGAGATGGAGGGTTGGTCGGAGGTTAGCTAGGGCTCGACCAGGGGTGGTTGTGCCATCTCGACGGAGATGGCCGCCGGTGGCAAGGCTCGATCGAGCGGCTGGGACGGAGGATAGGGAAATTAGGGTTAGGTACAAAATTAGGGATTAGGAATAGGTTTAGGATTTAATGAATCGTGTCGGGGTGGTTGGCGTGTGAGAAAACGTGTCCTGCGAGACACAGGCTATGGGTCGAGGCCGTGTCCGGTATGTGGACACAAGGAAGAATTTGTAGATGTACAAAAGAAAAAAATAGTGGAAGGGAAAACGGATGGTCACGGACACGATGCACTTGATTGGCAATGGAAATTAATTGTGGAGAAATTTGGCTTGTGGAGAAATAATGGAGGAGTACCTGCCTATTTATAGGATGTGGGAATTCCCATTAAGATAAGGATTAGGATATTTAAACCCAATTTAGATAATTCGTAATTTAATTTAAATCATTCAAATCCAATTCCAAATACAAATCCAATTTAAATTAAATTATTTTAGTTTAAAATCACTGGGATAAATCAAATTTCAAATATTTAACTTATTTCCATAAATTCAAATCAAGATTTAAAATGGCCACCATAATTTCCAAAAATACCAATAATAATAATTTCAAAAATAATAAATCTTTTTGAATAATAAAATTAATAATATTAATAAATTTTGAAAATTACATTTTTATTAAAAATAAACTAATAAAATATTTGTGAATATATGTGTAAGCACAAATAATGTATACATGATTATGCCTTTCCTAGTATACAATAAAATATTATTTATGATTAATAACTGCTAAAAACAAAAAGGCTCTTTATAGCAAGAATAATAATTATATATAATATTTTGAAAGTATCTAATAAAATAGAAAAAATGTTTTTCTAAATATATGTACGCTCGCACATATTTGCACTCGTCGAGCAATTTCGAAAAATGAAATTTCGTGCGCGACGTACAATACGACTACGCGACGTACAATACACAAAAATTTTAAATCAGTACCAAATTTAATAAAAAAAATATAGTAAAAATTTAGTGGTTTTACATCCTACCCAACTTAAAAGAATTTTGTCCTCGAAATTAAGAATTAGTAGGGGGGTGAGAAGACACAAGGGGTATCGGTGGGAAGCAATCAAGTTAATTGGCGAGACAAAGAGATGATGTTTTAATGAAAACATACATTAGAGGCGTGATTTCAATAAAGGCGAAGATAATCATGGATTAACGCAAGAAGGAAAATGTTTAAGATAATGCGCAATAAAGAATAGTATGGGTTCAAGAAAAATAAAACAAATTAGCGACCTTTATGGTTATGGTCTCTTGAGAGTAGGTTGAGGGTACGATTAAGAGAACGAAATAGATTCACTTAAATTAAGTGATTAGAGGGTCTTGATAGGGCCGAGTAGTTTAGGATGAAGATATAGCAATGTCCTACTCGATAGGAAGGCTAGAGGAAGTTCTAGTACAACGCCTTCGTCCTTCTAAAATAGGTGAAGGCGAATGCAATATAGAGTTCGAAGGAGGCGTTATCGAATACGAATACGTGGTCCAAAGGCGACCGAATAATTCAAAAGGAGTTGCCAAGGCAGTCGTGGATGGAACTCTAGAGGGTAAGTTTTGCTATGTCCCCATCCACGTAGAACGAGAGATAAAAGCGAACCAAAGTGCACTTGGTTGATCAGCCCATCATGCACCAGTTCTGATTAGACAATATGTTAGTGAGTGGCCACTCTATAGCATATGTCTTGATCAAGCTCGATAAAAGAATAAGCTTGGAAAAACTAGGCTATATTAGCATCATTAGTAAAAATATAGACACGTGAGATTAAGATTGAAATAAAGAACCAATATGAATAGTTTAAGTGTCATAAAATCTAAGTCTTCTTTATTCCTATACGATCACTCTACGGTTTATTGCCCAAGGCTTGGTTGACCAAATGGGTTAAATCCCTCTAGTCCCTATAGTCTAGATAATCCTATTTGTATTCTCCTTAATGGTCAAGGGTGTGTTAGGTCGTGGGTATTCTACCCAACTTAAAGAATTAAGCTAAGGGTAGTTGGGACATCTAACTAGTAGGGTCAATCTCTAGCAAGCACGAAGGGGAGATAGGAATAATGATAGAAGGAATCAAGCAAGATGCAATCGATGAGTCAAACGGTAGTTCGAATATGGAATCGAGGAAAGTTGTCATGTATGCGGATGAGATCCTAGACTTCTAATCCTATTCGCAGGCTTGCTTGGTACGGTAAAGTAACCAAACAATTTATCTTGACCTGCATGGGCCACCACAAAAACATGTAACGCCGCAGTCCCAAAATACGTAGGACTAGGAACGTAGATATGCCAGCTGTATACATACGAAGTAAACTCCAATATATAGAATCTCGTATGAATACATAACCTGTAGAATGCAGTAGAACCATAACTAATCTCATCTACACAAAAATAAATGAATAAAAGATATCATATAAAGATAATGAATTGTCTTGATACAATATGTTGGGCGGAGACAAATCCACTACCAACAAGTAAAGAAAAATATATGAGAAAAGAAATAATTTGGGCGAGCGAAACGAAGACGATCCAAGTGCAATCATCCTCGAAGAAAATAACGATGATCACAGCTAGAGCTAGAACACCTGCGAAAGACAATAGCACACACCTGGAGAGATAACCAGGTCCTCAGAGGGACGTAACAAGACACATAATATCATGCCATATAAACTGAATAAATACTGCTCAAATAAATAAGTCAATTAAATTTATAACATGGTCCAATACATACCTATTGAACGAGCGTACCATCCCCCCAACCAA
Source organism: Iris pallida (assembly GCA_029216955.1). NCBI lineage: Eukaryota > Viridiplantae > Streptophyta > Magnoliopsida > Asparagales > Iridaceae > Iris > Iris pallida. The sequence goes on along the minus strand of JANAVB010033345.1, from coordinate 47,177 downwards.
ACAAGGACAGGAGATGGTAAACTAATTCACGGTGACGTATCTTTCCATGCTATGAACCCAATATAGTATCCGGACCCCAACAAGGTTCAATACCTTCTCATCGAAGTAGTAAGTCACACCTACAACTAAACAAGGACAAGATGTGACGAACTAATCCGCGACAAGTTATTCTTCCAAGCCACGGTCAGATACAAGTACCCAAACCAAAAGTACTCATACCTAACGGATAAAGGTGCCTAACCGTTCTAAGTGAAATGTAGTTAAGAACAATCCTTCCTCCGCATGGGCCCTGGCTAAATAGGATCGACGTAGTCCCCCTTGGGCACCAGAGGCCCCATCAGTAAGAGCATGACGTTCCACAGAATCGTCAGTGGCCGTCAGTAATCATGGGTCATCAATCCCGTATCTCCAGCGGAGAGTCCGGGTCACAAGGGAAGTGCATGAAGCCCATACGCTAAGGAATTATCCTCCCCGCCCAATGCCTACTATGTTGTATCCACAATATTAACCTCTATAACCGCTAAGTCAACTAGCATGCAACCTCTATTAGCGGTTATTACTATCGCACGGCTTATACGCACCGGTGGCCAGCCAGTCACGTATGTCCGTGTTCTACATACAACACACAACTTCGTGGTACAACGTGTCAAGGCCAATGAATACAACACAAAAGGTGGTCCCTTAAATCTAGGGTTAATGTGTAAAAAAATAATACATAGTAGGAAATATAAATGAACAGTAAGTTCTAACAGGTTATGCCATGTATCATAGTTTATTTTGCATAAAGAAAATAATACTAATGCATGAAATATGAGCTAAAATAAATAAACAGCAAATGGCAAGGTGTCTTGCCTGATAGTACGCCTGGTGTGCTGTAATGATCAATGTGGCACGAACTGCGACTTCGGTGCAACAACTATACAAGGTGACCTCTGATGGTGGCACGGGCAGTTCCATTTGGTCCAGAAGGGTCAATTTAGCTAGGCCGATAAGGTAGGACAGAATTGATAGGAGGATAGGAATAATGGGCTTAGTCATGGAAAGAAAAAAATCAAAGGAGAAATGATAAATAATATAGATACAAATATTTGAAAATACTTATAATATTTAAAACTAGATTTTATTATTAAATAATATTTATGGAAAAAGACCTAAAGTCAAGAAAAATCTTTTTTTTGGCTAAAACTCTAAATTTGTCAAAAAAATAGAATTGGTAGAAACTATATTTTTATTTACTTAAAATATTTGTAGATAAATATTCTAGGGAAAATCAAAAAATAAAATAATAATTTTAGGTAAAACTCTAGGTTTGTATAAGTAAATTTTTTGTTAGTAGTGAACTATATTTGGATTAACCCAAAATATATTTGAGAAATATATAAAAACTAAAAGAACGTTTTAGAGCTAACCCATTCGGAAAGATTTATACGTTTAGTTAATTAATATAAAAAATACTACTTGATAAAAATACATTAATAATAATATCAATAATAATAAAACATAATAATAATAATAATAATAATAATAATAATAAAATAATATAATCATCTGCTCTTGTTGTTTCCTCTAATAAATAAAAAAAACATCAAGTGGCCAAGCTGTCTTCATCTCGTTTCACTGAGAGATGGACAACAACAACCGTAAAGTTATAATAATAATAATAATAATAATAATAATAATAATAATAATAATAACTATAATAATAATAATCTCGTGCTTCTTTGGGAAGCAACCAGTACAAAGCAAAAACCAATGTCAAATAATGGAGAAGCACAGAAACCTAAACAAAATAAAATAATGAAAAATAAAATAATAAAATAAAAACACAACAAAACCTTCTCCCACCCGCAAATGGCAGCTGCTGCCTACTGCCTTTCTAAAAAAAGACAAAACAAAAATCCTAAGGATTAAGAGAGGAGGAGAGAGAGAGAATAAGGGAGGGGTTGAGAGAGTGAAGAAGAGGGGAGGAGTGAGCAGAGAATGTTAGAGAGAGAAAGGGGCGGTCGGCGGTGATGGATCGGTAGCCGGGCGACGAGCGGAGGGTCAGGGCTGAGAGCGAGGAGGAAGAACGGGCACGACGTTTGGGGGGTAGTCGCAGCCGGCGCTGGGTCGGCCGACGATTGCGCAGAGGAGGCTGCTCGGGGTCAGCGGCGCGCGCTCAAGGAGGAGGAGTCGCTCACGGTTGGGGATCTAGGGCATGGCGGCTCGCCGGAGGTCGGCGAGTCTAGGGCGGTCGGGCGGAGTAGGGGTGAAGGGGGCGGCCGGATCTCGCGGTGGCGTACGGCCTCGAGCGCAGGCGGAGATCGACGTAGGCGGAGAGCGGTGGGGAAAGACGAGCGGGAGGAATCGATGCGGTCACGGCGGTAGCTGGGTGCTGCGCTCGAGATGACGGCGGTCCGGTGTTGGACGCTCATTGGCACTGCCGAAAAACTAGGTTAAGGCTTTATTTCCTTTATGTGAGATTTTTTCTGGTGGTGATTGCTGTTTGTGGCGGTGGTTTTGGTGTTTCGGTAGATGGGTTGGGTGTAAAGGCGGCCATGGCGCTGGTCTGGTGGTCGTAGTCGGATGAACGGGGCGGTGACAGTGGAAAGGCCGGGGTGGCCGGAAGTATTAGGCTGGAGTTGGTGGCTAGTGTAATCGGGGCAGGACAGGGGTCGGGGAGGAGAAAGTTGGGTAGATGGTTGTGTCGAGGGTGGTGGCACAGGAGATGGGATATTGGTCGGAGGTTGGCTAGGGCTCGACCAGGGGTGGTTGTGCCATCTCGACAAAGATGGCCGTCGGTGGCAAGGTTCGATCGAGCGGCTGGGACGGGGGATAGGAAAATTAGGGTTAGGTATAAAATTAGGGATTAGGAATAGGTTTAGGATTTAATGAATCGTGTCGGGGTGGTTGTCGTGTGAGAAAACGTATCCTGCGATACACAGGCTATGGGTCGAGGCCGTGTCCGGTATGTGGACACGAGAAAGAATTTGTAGATGTACAAAAGAAAAAAAATAGTGGAAGGAAAAACGGATGGTCACGGACATGATGCACTTGATTGGCAATGGAAATTAATTGTGGAGAAATTTGGCTTGTGGAGAAATAATGGAGGAGTACCTGCCTATTTATAGGATGTGGAAATTCCCATTAAGATAAGGATTAGGATATTTAAACCCAATTTAGATAATTCGTAATTTAATTTAAATCATTCAAATCCAATTCCAAATACAAATCCAATTTAAATTAAATTATTTTAGTTTAAAATCACTGGGATAAATCAAATTTCAAATATTTAACTTATTTAAATAAATCCATAAATGTAAATCAAGATTTAAAATGGCCACCATAATTTCCAAATATATTTTCCAAAAATACCAATAATAATAATTTCGCAAATAATAAATCTTTTTGAATAATAAAATTAATAATATTAATAAATTTTGAAAATTACATTTTTATTAAAAATAAACTAATAAAATATTTGTGAATATATATGTAAGCACAAATAATGTATACATGATTATGCCTTTCCTAGTATACACAAATTACATTTTTCTAAATATATGTACGCTCGCACATATTCGCACTCGTCGAGCAATTTCGAAAAATGAAATTTCGTGCGCGACGTACAATATGACTACGCGACGTACAATACACAAAAATTTTAAATCAGTACCAAATTTAATAAAAAAAATATAGTAGAAATTTAGTGGTTTTACAAAGACTGCGCACTTATAGGCTATGCTTTAGGTTTTAGTCTTTATATGTAACCATGAAGAGTCTGTATTTTGTAAGCATGATTTTAATAAAGAATTTTTCTTTATGTACTGTCTTTTTGTAGTACGTGTTTTTGAAGTGCGCGACAATCTTGGTATATCCTGCGTTTCTGCGAAACATGCGAAGTAACTGATGTCTTCTGCGCTTTTGTAACTGCTGCGCTTTTTTCATGCTTCTATAACCAGTACCTATGGAGGAGGGGTCAGCACATTATAATAATACACTGGTGAGCCCCTTTTGGCCCACTCACCTAAACCAACATTTATAATTATGACAAGCATTTTAATCATGAGATTATTAGGGACTAGCAATTCATAACAATTCAAAATGAGGCAACATAATATTATATGAAAGCAACTGTTTACTTTACCATCGGCCGAATCCAGCTTCCTGTATAAGATATAGGATAATAATAATACTTACCGCCCTTGCATAAGATAATCATTAGCATGCATCCTGACTACAGGACTACTGGTGTTATTTCACCATTTAGGACTTGCTATATAGGACTTCAAGGGTATGTGATGCGCCATTCATCCAGATTGCAAGCCCGAATGAATGTTTCGATACCAATCGTGCTACCAAAGCATGCTGCATTTTCTCCTAAGCTGAATCGGTCCTAATGCCCCGGTACCGTTCGAGGAAACAATACCGTGCATACAAGTTGTCCATGACCATGCGAATGCGTGTCTGACTCGATAAGCAAAGTGTGTATGGTATAATATCGAAAGTAACGAGACAACATGTTCATTTCTCAGTATTTCATATTCCATCATCTCAGGCATCAATTCGTCTCATTTCAATGTTCATTACATCGTAGCATTTCAATATTCAAAGGGATAAGCATCATTTCAATATTCATGTGGCAATTAGCAACATAATCGATTCATTCAATATTTATAGCACTAACTTCTTAGTGGTATTAACTTGTGGCATTAGCTTCAAGTTATCAATCAACGGATGTAGCATGGCAATAAGAGAATTTATTTAGTTGGCACGAAGGAGTAGCGGAGAAGGGACAAACCACACACAGAGAATCCATACTCACCAATTAGAGAATTGCCAAGAGGGAGAGGAACACTTGTGCGCTTAGCCTTCTTTCACGTGTCCGTCTGCAATAGCACCAAAAGTTTGGTTAATACTCCATCTCGATATGTTCATTTCTCTCAGAATTCTCAAGAATAAATGCTCTAAAAATCGATAAAAATGGGCAAGAATCAAATCATCAAAAACCATTCAGAAAAGCATCCATCAAAACCAAGCAGCAAAACCAGCAGCAAAACATCCTGAAAAAACTCTTGGATTCATTTCAAGATAAACCAATCCATTAGCTGGAAAGGTTCTTATGCATTTGTCCATGATCAATTCGATACCGACGGTAAGTTTCCCCAATACTCAGTTCTGACCGAGTTAATCAAGCCACAAGTCTTATATAGTGAACCGCTAGGAGCAAGACACTACATAATATACCACTAAGAAAAAGTCATGTCCTCGAAACTTAAAACAAATATCCTACCTCAGGGTTATCAAACAATGAAGGGTATTTCATCCTCATCTCCTGCTTCAGTTCCTACATCAACTCTTCGACAGTATGGTTCCGCCACAATACGTTAACCAAAGGTACTGTCCGATTCTGCAAAACTGTTTCCTTCCTGTCCAAAATCTGGACAGGCTCTTCAGTGTAGGATAGGTCAGCGCTAAGCTGCAACTGATCGAAGTTCACTACGTAGCTTAGATCATGCACATACTTCTATAGTTGGAACAAATGGAAGACGTCGTGCACATCAGCCAGAGCTGGAGGTAGTACAAGTCGATAAGCCACTGAGGCCACCTTCTAAAGGATCTCGAAGGATCCAATAAATATCGGGCTCAACTTTTCTTTCATCCTGCATCACACCTTGCGTGGGTATGACCTTAAAGAAAACATGGTTGCCTACAGTGAATTGTAAGGGTCGCCGATGTATATCCGCGTATCTTTTCTGTCGGCTTTGAGCAACTCTAAGCCTTTCTCGAATCAAGTAGACCGTCTCGACAGCCTGTTCTACAAGTTCCGGTCCGAGAACTTGCCGTTCACTGACTTCATTCCATCATATCGGTGACCGACATTTCTGTCCATATAACGCCTCATACGGAGCCATCTGAATACTTGCTTGATAACTATTGTTATAGGCAAACTATGCTAATACGAGATGTGCATCCCAATTCGTCTTTAAATCAAGCACGCACAGTCTCAACATATCTTCAAGGATCTGATTTACCCTCTCTGTTTGACTATTAATCTGTGGATGTTATGCCGAACTGAAATTCAACTTTGTGCCTATTGCTGGTTGCAAACTAATCCAAAATTGCGACAAGAACCGCTGTCTCTATCTGACACTATAGAAACTAGCACCCCATGTAATCGGACAATTTCATTCATGTAGATCTAGGCCAACCGTTCAACGCTCCATATTACTTTTATTGCAATAAAATGAGCCGACTTGGTCAATCTATCTACGATCACTCAAATCGTATCATTTCCTTTCTGAGTTTTCGGTAAGCCGACTATGAAATCCATACTAATATGATCCAACTTCCACTACGGGATAACGAGATTTTATAGTTCTCTGTCAGGCCGTTGATGCTCTGCCTTCACACGCTGACAAGCTAAGCATTGTGACACAAATAGAGCCACATCCTTTTTCATGCCGTACCACCAAAATATTGTGCTCAGATCCTTGTATATTTTAGTGCTTCTCGGATGCAATGAATACTTCGCAAAATGGGCTTCGGTCAATATTTTCTTCCTGATTTCCTCATCCTTAGGGACACACAATCTTTTTTTGATACGAATAGTGTCATCTTCTACCGCAAAATCGGCCGCCTTTCCTGCTAGAATCAACTCGCGTAGTTTTTGTAGAAATGGATCGTCCTTTTGAGCAATCGTAATCCTTCCCTGGTGACTCGGTTCAAGCTGCAACTGAGCCAACTGTATATTCTGTGTACGAACTCTGAATTCGATGCCCATATTTTCCAAATCTTGTATCTTTTCCTTTGCCACTGACAGTATCCCAACGAATCTTTTACCCAAGGCATCAGCCACCACATTTCTCTTACCCGGCGTGTAGGAAATTGTCAAGTCATAGTCCTTGATCAATTCCATCCAGCACTGCTGCCTTAGATTCAATTCTTTTTGAGTGAATATATACTTCAGGATTTTGTGATCCGTGAAGATTTTGTAGGACACACCATAGAGATAGTGTCGCCATAATTTCAACGCCAACACAATCGCCGCTAGTTCCAAATCATGAGTTGGATAATTTTTCTCATGCGGTTTAAGTTGTCTCGATGCATATGATATGGTCTTCCCGTGTTACACGAGAACACATCCCAAACCAAGTCCCGATGCATCACTATAAGTCTAAAATCCCTCAAAGCCTTCTGGAAGAGCAAGAATTGGATCCGTGACGAGCCGTTGCTTTAGTTCTTGAAAACTACTTTCACAGTCGACGGTCCACTTAAATATGACTCCCTTCTGAGTGAGACGAGTTAGAGGTGAAGCTATTCTCGAAAAGTCTTTAACAAACCTACAGTAGTACCCGGCTAAACCAAGGAACTCCGTATTTCACTAGCTAACGTAGGTTGTTTCCAGTCTACCACTCCTCCATCTTCTTTGGGTCAACAGCAATACCTTCCGTCGAGACAACAGCCCTAGAAATGACACATTGTTCATTCAAAATTCACGTTTGTTTAGTTTTGTATAGATTTGATAATCTCAAAGCGTCTGAAGTACCGTTCTCAAATGCTCAACATGAGTCTCCATATCTTTCCAGTAGATCAATATGCCATTGATGAATACAACAATATGTTGGCCCATTGGTCATGGTCGAACCAGATTTTAATAATTGATCAAACTCTATCTCGATATATGGGCTATTTGGACACTTGGACAACTGCCAAAGAACTGCTACCTATCTGTTCAAGACCGAAGCTGATTTTGTCGTATGAGTCTGTATTTTTATGCAATATAATTTTCATATTTATTGAGTCTAGGAATACATTGTACACAGAGTCGTACTGGCAAATAGGCTACCACAAAAATGTTTTTAAAATATCCTATGTTTTGAAAAATAGCCCATTTTACAAAAGCTCCTAACTGCTTAAACTTTTCCTAAAAGCCAAAACCCAAAATCTGCTTTTAAAATGGCCAGAAAATCAAAAACCAGACTAGGAGAATTCGGCCAGAAGTCGGCCAAAATTTGGCTAGAATTCGCCTACTTCCCGTTGGATTTTGAACTTGGTCTTCCTGCAGTTACGGATGCAACGTCTACTTGCCGAGATTTTTTCATAGAACTTTGCCCGAATTTTGCTCAAATTCTGTCTGAATTCTGACTATGGAAAACCTATAAATAGAGAAGGATTTCATTCATTTCAATTCACTCATTCACTTTCTCATCTCTTCTCTCTAAGCTTAAATGTCTTCTAATGTGTTCTAAAGCTTTAATTTTCAAATCCCAAGCCAGTTACAATCCTCTAGTCGATTTGCCAGTGCGATACGGTCTAGTAGCTTCAGAGTGATTGTAATTAGAGGCTTGATTGAAGAAAGACACTTCACAATTGAAGTTGGTCGAGTACTTCGTATCAAAGCTCACATTTTTAAAAGTTGCAAGGACTTCGTATGAAAACTTGCGGTATATTCCAATAGTGGATTCAACTGGAAGCTAAAGTTCTTTCGACTGGAATAGTCCTCACAAGAGGAAAACCAGTATACATCGCCGTCTTTGCGTTTGCTTTTTGATCTCTGCCTTTACATTTATTTACTTGTGATATATACATTCTCTGTGATCTTTCTGCTAACTTTTTAATTAGCTACTTTCCGCTGCCTACTCTATTCACTCCCTCCGCTAGAGTATTGTGTTTTACGATTCGTTCCTACAATTGGTATCGGAGCGAGTTATACAGGTAAAGCGAGGTAAATTTTCAATTATATTCTTATTATTTTAGCTGTTACATAGATCACAGTATAACACATGGCAACTGTGAAGTTCACAAGTGAAGGCCAAGCCACAAACAGGCCTCCACTGTTTGACGGTACAAATTACACATATTGGAAAACACGGATGAGTTTCTTCTTAAAATCTCTAGATTTTGACTTATGGTCTATTGTTATTGATGGCTATAAAAAGCCTCCTCGTATTCTTATTGAAGATATTTTGGTTGAAAATCCCCATGATAAGTATACTGAGGATGAAAAGAAAAAGGGCAGTCTTGACGCACGTGCTATTAATGTTTTATTTTGTACTTTAGACAGGACTGAATTTAACATGGTATCTATGTGCACAACATTAAATGAAGTATGAAAACTTCTTGAAGTAACCCACGAAGGTACGACACAAGTTAAGGAGTCAAAAATCAGCAGACTTACTCAAGAGTATGAGGCATCCAAGTTGAAGCCAAATGAATCTGTCACCCAGATGTTTATGAGATTCCTAGATATTGTAAATCCTCTGTCATCATTAGGCAAGGAGTACAGTAACCATAAAAAGATTCGTAAACTTCTACGAGCTCTCACGAAGAATTAGATTCCAAAGGCTATAACAATTATTGAAGGGAACAATCTCTCAACAATGTCTCTTGAAACACTCATGGGTAAGCTACTCACTCATGAGCTGGAACTTCAAGACTTTGAAGATGTTGCACCAAAGGAGAAGTCAGAGAAGTCGATCGCTTTCAAGGCTCAACATAGAATAACTGTTGAAGATAAATCTGATGACAGTGACTTTGACTATGAAGATCAAGCTCTCATTGTAAGAAATTTTAAGAAATTCATGAGATTCAATAGAAGAACAAAGGACTACAACAACAACAGCAACAACAACAACAATAAAAAAGATCCTATTTGCTATGGCTATAAGAAGAAAGGACATATGAAGAAAGACTGTACAACGTATCATCATCAACCAGGAAAAGCAACAAATAAGAAAAGGGCTACCTGAAGAAATCTACATCCAGAAGGTATGCCAATACAAGCATATGGCATGAAAGTGAAGCCAACGACTCAGAAGATAAACAATTAGATGATGCTACAAATGTATGCTTGATGGCTTACGGTCAGGTAACTACTAACCCCCTGTTTGATACTTATGATGATTTTACCTTTGAGCAATTAGGTGAAGCCTTTACTGATTACAGAAGACTACGTAGTAAATACCAAAACTCTAAGAAGGTACTCAAAGAGTACAAAGGTGAAATATGAAGACTTACCGACCTACTAGCTGAGATTAGAAGTAGTGATAATTCTAGTGAGGTAGGTGAGTTTTCTTCTATTAAACTGTTATTAACGAGACCACAAGACTATCCGAAGAGAAAGACAAGACCATCACCCAATTAAAGGAAGACTTACTCAAAGAGAAGAAGAGTCTTCAGCAATCACTTATCAGAAATGATACACTTACTGCCGATTATACTGCATTGTATGACACTTCAAAAAAGTTGGAAATTAGGTTAGGAAAATAGCTTGAAGTTGCTGCTTCCTACTAACACGTGTCACTTACCAAAACATCGAAACACTGTCAAACCCAATACTGTCAGACCAAACCAAACCATTGCCCAAGAAGACTAATAGGCATGCATTCTTTTATACTAGAAAACTAAGACCTATCGTTCATACACAACACACTGCATTCAATACTTAATATACTAGATGTCACTATTATGGCACCATTGGTTATATCTCTTTTGCATGTAGAGTTAGAAAGCTTGTTGATTTAAAGATTTGTGCATGGATACCAAAAACTAACATTCCAGGACCCTACAAGAAATGGGTACCAAAGTTTTCATCTGTAAATTCTTTTGTAGGTGAAACACCCTTCATATGCTAGAAGCAAATGGATCCTCGACAACGGTTGCTCACGGCATATGACCGGTGACGCTTCATTATTCGCAACACTGTCGAAGAAGAACGAAGGATACGTTTCCTTCGGTAATAATCTTAAAGGGTACATAATTGGTATCGGCAATATTGGTAAGGCCCCCTACCCTGTGATTAAAGATGTTTGTATAGTTACCGAGTTAAAACATAATCTATTCAGTATAAGCCATTTAGCTGACCATGGTTATGGTATTAACTTCGTCAAAGACAAGTATACTATAGTTGATAGCTCAACTGGTAGTACTATCTTTGAAGGTATCAGGAAAAACAATATATATGTTTTCTATTTGTTAGAAGATGCTAACAAAGCAGGTAGTTGCTTAATGGCCAAAAGTGATGAGAGTCAACTATGTCACATGAGACTCGGTCATGCAAATATGGACACAATTTCAAGGTTATCCATAAAGAAGCTGGTACGAGGCTTACCGGATATTTCTTTCAAGATGGATACGGTATGTAGTGAATGTGAAAAGAACAAAGCTACCCGATCCGCTTTAAGTCCAAGAATATTGTAAGTACTACTAGACCTCTACAATTACTGCATATGGATTTATTTGGACCTAGTAGAATTGCTAGCCTTGGTGGTAAGTTATATGCTTTTGTAATAGTAGATAATTTCTCTAGATACACGTGGGTATATTTTTTTGCACGCAAGAACGATGTATTGTAAGAATTCGTCACCTTTTGCAAGAAAGTATAAAATGAGAAAGGTTTCATGATCACTCATATTCGAAGTGATCATGGCGGCGAATTTGAGAATGCAGAGTTCAAGCAATTTTGTGACACACATGGTTATCTGCATGAGTTCTCTTGCCCTAGGACTCCACAATAAAATGGAGTTGTGGAACGTAAGAACAGGACTCTATCCGAAATGGCTAGAGTAATGTTAAACCAATTTAGTCTACCAAAATACTTTTGGGCTGAAGCTGTCAATACAGCTTGCTATGTTCTCAATAGGGTTCTAATTCGACCTATATCGAAGAAGACTCCCATTAGCTATGGTTTGATAGAACACCCACTGTTTAATATTTTAAAATATTTGGTTGTAAATGCTTTATTCTTAATACTAAAGACAATCTGAAAAAGTTTGATGAAAAGGCCGATGAAGGTATATTTTTAGGTTATACGGCAAAGAGCAAAGGGTACAAAGTCTTCAACAAGAGAACCATGATCATCGAAGAATCGATAAATGTTACATTTGATGGACTAAATCAACATTCAGTCGATGATGATGATGATGAAGACATAAGTACACCAAGTATAGCACCTGCAGAACCTTCATGCAAAGCACCAGCTGATCCTCCAGGCAGATCACGTACAGAACCAGAAGCCGGAACCAACAATCCTGGGAATGTGCCAAAAGAAATAAGATTTTTGGCAGACCATCCCAAGGACTTGGTAATATGTGAGATTACCAGGGGTGTAAGTACTCGTTCCTCCAGTAAAGATATAGCTTTCTATGTTGCATTTATTTCATAGCTTGAACCCAAAAATATTGAAGAAGCATGTAGTGATAATTTTTGGTTAGATGCTATGCAAGAGGAATTGAACCAATTTGAACGGAATCAAGTTTAGGAACTTGTCCCCAAGCCCATTGATCATCCGGTCATTGGCACCCGCTGGGTATTCCGAAATAAATTGAATGAGAATGGTTTGGTGACTCGTAATAAGGCTCGACTTGTAGCTCAAGGATACAATCAAGAAGAAGGTATCGACTACGATGAAACCTATGCCCCAGTTGCGAGATTAGAATCCATTCGCATGCTATGTGCATTTGCATGTTTTTATAACTTTAAATTATTTCAACTGCATGACAAGAGTGCATTTTTGAACGGTTTTATAAAAGAAGTTTATGTAGCTCAACCACCAGGTTTTACTGATTTTAAAAACCTCGATTATGTTTTCAAGTTGAAGAAAGCCTTATACGGTTTGAAACAAGCTCCTCGTGCTTGGTATGATCGTCTATGCTCTTTTCTACTTGACAACGGCTTTACAAAAGGCAAGGTTGATACTACACTTTTTATAAAGTCTTTTAATAGAAATCTTCTTTTAGTTCAAATTTATGTAGATGATATCATTTTTGGATCTACTGATGAATCTCTCTGTCAAATTTTTTTAAAGTGTATGCAGAATGAGTTTGAGATGAGCATGATGGGAGAAATGAAATTCTTCCTCGGACTGCAAATCAAACAAACCAACAATGGGACGTTCATTAAACAAATCAAGTATATAAAAGATCTATTGAAGAAGTTCGATCTGGAAGCAGTTAAACCACTTGGCACTCCGATGGCAACTTTGACTAAGCTTGATATTGATGAACAAGGCAAACCGGTCGACATACGTAAGTATCGAGGTATGATTGGTAGTTTACTTTATTTAACTGATAGTCGACCAGATATAATGTTTAGTGTTTGCTTGTGTGCACATTTTCAAGCTAACCCTAAGGAATCACATTTGTGCGCGGTTAAGCGTGTCTTTCGATACCTTAAAGGCACTTCTTTTTTCGGCTTATAGTATTGCAAAACCACTTCGTTTGACCTAACCGGTTACTCGGATGCTGATTTTGCTGGATGCAAAGTAGATAGAAAAAGTACCAGCAACACATGTCATTTCCTAGGCAAAGCTCTAGTCTCTTGGTTTAGGAAGAAACAAAATTTTATCGCATTATCAACGACTGAAACTGAATATATCGCCGTAAGACATTGTTGTACACAAATTTTGTGGATGAAGCAAACCTTAGAAGACTTTGGTTTACTTTACACACACATACCCATTTTTTGTGACAACACTAGTACTATTAATTTGACTAAGAATCCTGTATGTCACTCTCGCACTAAGCATATCGAGATTCGACATCATTTTCTTAGCGATCATCAACAAGATGGAGATATAAACCTTGTATATGTAGACACTGAGAATCAACTAGCTGATATTTTACAAACCATTAGCGGAAGATCATTTCAATTATTTATGTCGAGAATTAGAAATTTTAGATATCAATAATATTAATTAATCTTATCTTATAGATTATTTTTCAATACTCAAAAACTGTTTTTGAGACAAGCCTACAAAGGATCTGTCTGTCACCACGACTACGGTCGAAGCGAAGCGGTATTTAATTATTTCTCGGTGAACTCCAGTTAGCTGGGACAGTACTCCTACAGCTAATCTGAAACAGTCGGTATGTAACAAAATTTAATTTATAAGATAATTTTAATTATATTAATTAAAATTTAAAATAATTAAACTTGGAATTAAATAATTGAAAATAGTTGATGCAAAGAAAGTGGCCTGAAAATTTTTCTGTTTGAAAATCACATCCACATAACCGTAGGCGAACTCGGCCAAAATTCGGCCCGAGTTCGGCCAGAGTTCTGTTGGTGATGTTATGTTTTAAGTCGGCAACCCGAGGCCCCCTTCTTCTCATCTCCTCCAAACTCCTCTATTCACAGCAGCTGCCGCCAGAGCCCCTCTCTAAACCCTAGTTCTTCTCCAAGCTTTTGCTCCTAATCTACTTGAAGATTTTCATCCAAACTTTGGATTCGTGCGGAGATTCTCGTTCTCTACCAAATACTCCAATCTTGGAAGGTATAAACTCCACCTTCCCTATCTTTCAATTCATTAGTATTTCATTACTTTTTGGGAGAAAATGCCTATGCATTTCAATCCCTCCAAGAGGAAGAAGACCCAAGCCAGTAAAGAGGCTTCGTCTTCGAATCCCCAAGAGGATTCACTCTTTTCCCCGGTCCAATCGGCCGATGGTGCGTTCAATAAGTTCTACTTTGAAACTCATGATCAATCTTTATTATGGTACGCCGATTTTGCGATGCGTAACATATGCACCGAAGCCCCTATTGAATGGACTATATTTCCTGAACACCGTCCATTGTTTGAGGCATTAGGGTTACATAAACTTGTCACCCAAAAATTCCCTATAGCTACTAATGCCATTAGATTATTCTATTGCAACTTCATATTGGACACTTTTGATGTTAGAACTCGTGTCGACGGTATCAACATCGATTTTAATGATACTATTCTAGCAGAAATCTTTGGTGTTCCTAACGAAGGTGCCCCGCTTGATGATATCACTGAGTTTGATTTCCCCAAAGGTACGACTCTAATCAGTTTCAAGAACGAAATCTGTTCTCCTGCCCGTGTTCGTTCTAGCAAGTTCAAGGCTGCAAACTTGAACTTATTCAACTATGAGTTACACCGCATCATCTATTCTACTATTTTATCGAAATCTACTTCAAAAGATGATGTCACCACCCTTGAACTGTCTGCCCTCTATCGTATTCACAAAGGAATTCCATTTTCGGTTCCCAAGACTATTATTCAGATGATGGGTCATTGCCGCGAAAGAGATTGCAACCTCTCTCATGCGATGATTATCCCTCTCATCTTCCAGCGTTTTGACCTTGACCTATCCACTTGTGCTTTTGAGTCTGAGCCCAAGTATCTTCAGCTATCACGTCGCAGTACAGCCGCTCCTTCTGCTCCTTCTACTGCTTCGGCTCTTGCATCAATTCAGAATTATCAAACAACTGCAATTGGATTCACATTGGAAAAACAGTGAAGAAAAGGTATTATGAATCACAATTGGAAATTAGGGGAATTCGAACACAAACTCCATCAATACACCACAAATGAATCCCTGACAATCCCTAACATGATTTCTATATGTAACAGCAACTAAAACATAATTAATTACGTGATATCAACATCTAATTATGAATCAAAAATGGAAAAAACAAGAAAACATTCTGATACTAACCCGTATCAGAAAAATAGGGATTCCCTATTTCGAATACCAAATAAAACCAATTAATCAAACAAATTAAGGTTGGTAATCATCCATGCATATGTGCACGTGTCTAACTAACCTTCACGTGTCCAAAAACCGGACACAAGTGTCCAGAACCCACACGAACACAGAACACATGACTGGACACAGACATTGCAACCCGTGTACGAGTCCTAGCTCACTCGACACGAATCTATTGGATACGAGGCTTTGGGGGTGTCGTGTCAGACACTGTCCCTACCTCTGTGTCCAACCACACGTGTCCAAGTGCCCTAAGTAATGCACACGAGCACACGAGCACACGAACAGCAGGACAGCCCGGCTGCACACGCACGAGGCGTGTCCACGACCCCAAAGCGACACAAACAAGACACGAATCATGCTCAGTCACAAGGAAAACGATAAGCCTTCCTAAAACACATATTCCTATTCAAATACAATTCGAAATCAATGATGAAAAGCCCACTGTGGAATTTTATCGAACAGATCTAGACATAGGCTGATACGTGTCCGATACGGATACGAAATGGACACGACTCAACACGAAATCTATACCTACAGCTAGAGGACAACTAGGGCTATGCAAATATGCAAAGAAATCAGGAAACTAATGGTTAAAAAGAATGTTACCTATAGGTTGTTCTTCCTCAAGAAAAACCCAAAATGAAAATCCCTCCTTGCTAGCTCAATGCTCCTATGGAAGCCAAAACTGAGATTCCCCTCCACCAATAGCAAGAGAACAATAATCAGGTTGCAATGCAAAAGATTTGAATGAAAAAGGATAAGAAATGATCAAAATAGGAAGGGTTGAGGGAAGAACCAAATCTTGCTCTTTGAAAATGGAAGAATATGCAAAAGAGGCAAGAAACTTTGAGAGACATTAAATGGGGGGGTGGATCCCTAGGTGGCCGGCCCAAATTTCTAGGGTTAGGGTTTTGGAGATCATCAATGGCTCTCATATCATCTAGTCAAATCAAGGGTCCTAATAAATTCTAGGTTTACACACTAGTCTAACTTGCATCCTAGTTAGCTCTAATTAACCATGTCTAGCTAAGACTAACCATGAATAACTAAGACTAATCTAGGCTAGGTCCAATCTAGGTTAGGGCTAATCACAACATATGGCAACTAATTGAATCAATATTAAATCATACAATTCCAATAAATATATTAATTTCAAAATGATAAAAATACCCTCAAACTAGAAATGTGGTAGTGATAGTAGCTGATCGAACAGATCATCTATTCTTGGCAAGGGATAATTATTCTTGACAGTTGCCGTATTGAGCTCTCGGTAGTCGATGCACAGCCGCATCATCCCGTCCTTCTTCTTTAAAAACAATACCAGAGCTCCCCACGATAATACACTTGGGCAAATATATCTACGGTCCAGTAACTCTTATAGTTGTACTTTTAATTCCTTCAGTTCTGCCGGGGCCATCCTGTATGGCATCTTCTATATCGGACGAGTATCCAAAAATATGTCAGTTGTGAACTCAATTTCTTTGTCCAGTGCTATTCCTGGTATCTCGTCTGGGAACACATCGAGGAATTCTTCCATGACTTCAGTTTCACCCGAGTCTGTACCCTTCATCCGAATATCCCGAACCGAAGCGAGGTATCCCTCGCACCCCGAGTGAGCATGTGCCTTGCTGTAACTGTCGATATCACTATCGCTCCCTTGGACGTCGAACTGCACAAGTAAGAGAACTCTGTTTCTCTGGGTTTTTGAAACACAACTCACTTCTCCGCACAGTCGATCGTTGTATGACAGGTGCTGAGCCAGTCCATTCCCAAGATGATGTCGTACTCTTTGATGTCAAGTACAATAGCGTCCAGGGATAGAGTCTTGCCTCCAATATTGATGTAGCCTTCCCTGCAAATCAAAGTTGCAGGCATATCTAGTCCTGAAGGAGTGCTAACATATAGAGACATCTTTAGTAGGGTCATGCATAATTTATTTTCTGTTGCAAAATCAGATGATATAAGCAATGACTAGCACCAGAATCGAATAACACCCGGGCAAGTATGCCTTTGTACAGTAACATACCTGTTATTACGTTCTCTGCGGCCTGTGCTTCTGCTTGAGTCAAGGCATAAACCCTTCCTTGTGTACCGTATTGCTGATTTGAGGTATTCCCAGTTGGAGCTGGTACGGCTAGTGGCACTTGGCCACGGATCTGGTTGTTATGTTGGCCCCGATTCTAATTATTATACTGCCCACGATTTTGATGGTAATGTTGGCTACGAGGAGGATACTGATTCCCTCCCCTACCTATGTACTCCTAAGCCTTTTGATTCATATCTCCATATTTGAAACACCCATCATGGCAGTCTTCCGTACGGTGTCCCACTCGATGACATTTGTTGCAGCACGACAACTGCTGCTGAGGCCCTCTATTGTCGCATGTATTGTAAGCCCTCTAGATTTTTAGGGTTTTTAAAAAAAATTATATGAATTATTTTTAATAAATATAATTAGCTTTGATTATTAAATATACTTTTCCGTGACCTTGATTTTTGGAGCGTCAGAGATGTCAATCTCTCGAAACTTCCTTTATGAGTTTTGGAGTAGACATGATCATCTTTATTTTGGCATATAATGTCCCACTTAAACTTGTTCACTTGTATTCTTTTTGCATCGCAAAACTTTCTGGTCAAATTAGGCCATTTGACCATCTACGTTAAAACTTGACCAAACTTCTGATTTGATTTTGGGGCTCGCATCGATCCAATCTAATCACCCAATATATGATTTCGATCAATTTTGAGCCTACTATGCACATGCCACTTGGGTGTCATCCACTTAAGCTCCCACATGCTATTATTTTATCAATGATCATGAATGGCATAATTTTTAGTCATGATCGCACCAAGCTCAACCCTAACCCAATCGGACCCAAACACCCACAATCACACATCAAATCCTCATTTCCCTAAACTGTAAACCACCTGGTTATTATTATTTTATTATTATCAAGTCCATGACTTCTTGAATATTTGGGAATCGTCTTTTTGACTTTATGTTAACTATATCTAATTTAGTTTACCTATAATTACTAAATAAATAGATATTTAATAATATACTTTAATAAAACTAATTTTTATATATACATATTCATGTCATGTTTAGGTGTGTGTATATAGGTATATACCTCCCTTGATAAGTGTATATTATGCTTATGTATAAGCGTGTATATTGTTATAAGTGAATAAAGCATATAATAATATTTTGATTTGAAATTATCTTATATACCATTCATAAATTAATTTATATTATAATTTGGGCCTCTATATGTATACTTAAGTTTTCTATTGGCATTCAAATCCAGCCCAACCCAAAATGCCCAAACCAATTATTTTCCTTCCCTTTATTCATATTTTCTTCCTACAAACTGAAGGCCCGGCCCAGCCATACATTATACCTCTTTATTCCTTTTCCTTTTGATTTTAATCAAACTCTCCTTTAAGCCAAACAAGCAAACCCAAACTCAACCCACCATTTGAATACACATTGTGTATTCATCCCCCCTCCCCTCTGCGTGAGCAGAGAGCAACAACTTTGCTGCAAGGACTTGTAGCGTGCCAGGAGCACGTTGCGTATGGCGCCTGCTCCTGCAGCTGTCAAAGCAAGCCCTGACCCTTTACACATGCTCTTCCCACCTCATTTTTCTTCATCTCCTTCATCTTCCCTTCAAAATGAAACACCACCATCACCACCATGTTTTTCTTCCTCCTTCTTCTCCTTCATCACCAACGCGATGGCAGCAACCACCTCGTCGTGACTACCGCCCATCCTAAGCGCCCCCATGGGCAGTACACCACCCCGCAGAAGCTGGGCTATGGTAGTGCGCGACAACGTGCATGGCCAGGCATACACCAGTAACAGTAGCTTGCTGCGATGGAAGTGACGTCGCGTCGCTGGGCCGGCGGCCTCCTGTGCTTATGCGTCAACGGTCATGCACGGCCAGGCACGGCCTGTGGCCGCAGCAGCGGAGCCAGCAGGCACGCGCAATAGAAGCTGCAGCGTCGACCCGTACGCGAACATCACGTGCATGCAAGATGCTGCAGTGGCGCGACGACGGCCGCACACTGTCGCTTGCGACCCCTATGACCCGTGTGCGACCACGGCAAACCCCTTTAGATGGCCATCGTCCACCCCGACGAGCGACATGGTCGATTTCTGCGTTTGGAAGTCGATCCCGTCGTGACGCACGAGTTCTGAACTTAGAAATCATTTTTTGGGACAGCAACTTTGGAGGCATTTTCTGGACAATCGGACGGTTGGATCGTCGATTTAATTCTTCCGTCTCAATCTCGATATATACCCCTTCACTTCTCTAAAGTTTCAACCGTTAATTCGATCATTTGGTAGATCAAAATTGGCCACCAAGTTGACCATTTATATTACGTTTATTTTGGACAATTTCATGGAGCCAACTTTGCAGATCCATTTCTCTCTTAAAATCTCTGATTGATGAACCACCAACTTCGGTGCGCAGCAGGTATAACCATCTTCATGCCATTAAAATTTTAGCTTCATAGGATGTCGCTTGGTTGGTTGAAATCGATGCCAAAGTTGGCCTCTCGAAACCATAATTTCCAACTTGTAAAATTGTGATTTTGAACCTGGGACTCTGAATTCTAGTTCTGATGCCACTAATGGACTCGTAGCCTCGTTCTGGCATGAATTCATATATAATTTGCTGAGTTTGGAGGACATGGATCTCGGCATGTATTTCGGTGCAAATCGGGTCCCAATGTCCTAGTCAACGGACCATTTTGAGATCGGCTCATCGGAATCCACTTTAGGATATACCATTGGGTTCGTATAGTCATTATCGACTCGGAGACATAAAATTTACTAGGTTTACTGGACTGTTATTCTAGCACATTTTTTGGTGCAAAATGGGTCCAACGACGGACATTATTTGACCCAAAATTACCATTTTGCCTTTGTATCCAAACTGGACTTATGGGTAGGCTATTCTAGCTAATTTGACCATTCTGGACATGTTAGTGATGTTTATTTTATCATCCGACGACAGCTGTAGATTTTTCACTTATGTATCACCATTATTGATAATTAATACTTATTATGTGCGTATTTCGGAATCCGTGCACCAAAATTGAGATAAGTCGATTCTAGTGATCTCAATCGCTGAAATTGACAAGATGACCATGTGAATCGCTAAGATAAGATTGTTAACCTTACGGTTGATCGTCTTGTCTCAATTTTGTGTGTCGTAGATTTTGATGCACGAATAACGAGGTACAAACTTGATATTCTAATAACCTACTGTAGAAGCATGGAAAATATTGCTTTTAGTCCCACATCGAAAAGGAGAAGCAGAAAGGGCTCACTCCATTCTATAAATAGAGCCCCCTTGCCTCCTTTGAAAAGGGCACCAACTTCCCTTCCCACCTTCCAACTTGGACTCTTCCTACTACGCACCTTCGGTTGCTAAGTCGAAAAAGTCTTGGGCAGTGTGGGATCAACGAGCTCAGTCAACAGCCCCAACCACTGACCGTCAGAGAGTCCCGCCAACTGTTAAGTGGGCCTCTGATGGAAAGTTGTACAGAACCGCCCGTGTCCAGCCCCCGACGACAAACGGACAGGGTGGTTCCCAAGAGTCTCCCAACAAATATCGAGGGCAAGTGCTTTTACTAGCCCCGTATCAGGAAGCAAACATGATACCTACGCACTCGTGTGTTCGGGATACCCGGGCCCACAACGCGAGTGCAAAGGTTGATCGAGATGTCCTTAACTTGCGAGATGTGATCCTTTACAAAGCGCAAGGAAAGAAGGGGATTCTCTATGCGGCTCGAAATCAACATGAAACTTCATGCGGCTCAAAACCTGGAGAGTTTCATGCGTCTCAAAATCACTGGAAGCTTTATACGGGTCAGAAAGCTTCATGCGGCCCACAAATAGCAGGAAACCTTATGCGGTTCAAAATCAGCCAAAGTAGCTGGCCATAATTACTCTGACATAAAGGCGACAGCTCTGACAGAGATGATGGCTCTGACATAAAGACAAGACGTGACATGCTCCTAAAAAGACGAAAAAATCATCATGATATCTGGCACAGTTCACAAGTTCCAAAGAAAATTCTTTATACGGATCGCCTATGCGACCTTCATACGGCTCAGTCATGAGACACTCTCATGCGGCTCAGTCATGAGACCACTCTCATGCGGTTCAGTCACGAGGCCACTCTCATGCGGCTCGGTCATGAGACCACTCTCATGCGGCTCGGTCATGAGACAACTCTCATGCGGCTCAGTTATAAGACGTCCTTCATGCGGCTCGGTTATGAGACAACCTTCATACGGCCCGGTCATGAGACACTCTTCATGCGGCTCGGCTATGGGACAGTCCTTTATGCGGCTCAGCCAGGATGCATCATTCATACGGCTCGTCACTGAGTAGCAGTTGAGACACGTGGCAGAAATTGACCAAGTCTTAACAGTTCGAATTTAGTGCAACAAACAGATCATGATCAATCTTAACCAATCCCCAGCTGCCCACTTCTCGAGGCAAAGTTACAAGGATGTGGCCCAAAATTAGCCACGTGGCTGTACACCCCCATTACTCATAGATTCCTATAAATAGCAAGGTGATATTCCCTTGCACACACACACACACAGAGATATACACACATCCGGGCAGAGAGAGAGCATTTCTTCGTCGGAGCCGAGGTTGCGTTCGATCGTCCAAGGAGTAAGGCAGAGTTGATAGCACTTTTACGAGCCTCTACCGTCACCCTCCAGAATCTAAATTAAACAATTGTACTTAGATTGCTTTTCCTAGGTTTTGTTCCTAGGCTCTATTTTGTACAAGCGAGTTTATAATTATGAGACAAAGTTCAGTCCTCCTATAAAACTGTTCTGTTCTACGACAATCAATAGAAAACACAATGGCGACTCTGCTGGAGACTAACTTCTCCACTGCTGAGAAGTTGGTGACGCAATCGGACGCAGCCAAACTCGGCTCCACGCAATAGATACTGGTTGTTCGCTTCGACCAGCAAGCGTTTGAAGCGATGCTTTCCGAGGGGAGCGTTAGCCCAATCCAGAAGTGAGCCGGCACAAAGAAGGCCCGTAGGGAGTGGAGGACCAAAACTGTTGCCCCTCCCCAAGCTTTGGAAGAAGTGTTCCCTGCTGCCCAAGACGGCGAAGAAGACTCACATGCGACCCCACTTCAGGCCGCAGAGGACCCTGCTGTCCCCAAGTCCGGCAAAGGAAAACACTACGATGCTGGACTTGTGGGGGCAAAGGAGAACTCTATGCGGTCCAAGAAGAAGCAGCATAAGGGTGCCAGCCGCATGCAGAAGGCTCATGCGGCCACCAATCCCAGTCGCATGCAGAAGGCTCATGCAGCTGCCACATGCAGATGGCTCATGCGGCCACCAATTCCAGCCGCATCCAGAATGCCTATGCGGCCAGCAATTCCAACCGCAGGGAAATAGCCTATGCGGCACCCAATCCCAGCCGCCGACCATCTGTCCTATGAAGCTCGGGTTCAGTCTTCGACCGCCTCTCATGCGGTCCTGACATCAGAAGCTCCACGAAGAATGTGCCAGAGTTTATGCTGCACAACTTGGACTCTTCCTACTATGCACCCTCGGGTGCTAGAGCGAAGAAGTCTAGGACAGCACGGGCTCGTCGAGCTCAGTCAACTGTCCCAACCTCTGACCATCAGAGAGTCCCGCTAACTGTTATGCGGGCCTCTGATGGAAAGTTGTACGGAACCGCCCGTGTCCATCCCCCGGTGACAAACGGACAGGGTGGTTCTCAAGAGTCTCCCAACAATGATCGAGGGCAAGTGCTTTTACTAGCCCCGCATCAGGGAGCAAACAGGATACCAACGCACTCGTGTGCTCGGGATTCTCGGGCCCACAAAACGAGTGTAATGGTTGATCGAGAAGTACTTGACTTGCGTGATGTGAGTCTTCACAAGTGCAAGAAAAGAGAAGAAACCTTGGTGTGCAAAGAATCCTTCCATGGACATCACTCAAGTCATTGTCAACTGCTGCTGCAACAAGACATCAGTACAAGAGGACCGGCAGTCCTACTTCCAACGACTGCAGCAGCCAGGACTGGTCCTACAACAAAGCTCGGGAGACGAAGTGCTTTCTTTCGCCTCCTGTAACTCTGCTCGGAAGGTTCCCATTGGCCAAAGAGGAAAGAAAATAAATACCTCCAGTCCGATGATCTCAACCAGCACGGCCAAGAAACTCTCATCTAAGCGGTTGTTCACAGCCGTCACAGGCGGAGTTTATCAAGGTACCCGCTCAAAGACGAAATCTTCAACACTTGGGGATTCGTCATCTACATCCCTGGGGGTAGATGAAGCTGGGGGTAGCACTCCTCGAAACATCCACAACAATTCGGTGTTTCAAAAAGATGAGCCAGGGAAATAATTCCCCCAACAGACTCAGACGTCCCTTAAGTCGTCCACAAGTGCCAAGACGAGGCAACCTCCTATGCAGGGGGTGGCACTTCCTCCGAGTTTAAACCAGAGGAGAATATTCCCACATACCCCGACGACTTCTCTATACGAGGGCATGATTCAGAGGGCACGTCTTCTACGGTTCCTTCCACTTCTCCTCATGTGAGAACGGCATTCATGACTGAGAATGATTAAGACGGTCCCAGTGATCGGCAATGCCTTGACACTCTTGAGGCCATACTTCATACCTTGGTTAAGTCAGTAGATGAGATCAAGGCAGCCCTACCGGCTCTACAAGCAAGGACACTTGGTCAAACAAGCTTGGGTCCCACCGCCAATGCGGACTCAAACACGACCGCACCAACCCCGGGCGACAATCCACCCAAAATATCGGCTTCCACTGCTGCAGAAGAGGCTAGGGAGGCAAGAAGAGAAGTCCAGAAGCTCCGTGCAATGTTTTATGCCTAAGAAACCTCTCAGGACCTCAGGATACGACAACCGTATCCCGCTGCATGGAGAGATGTCCCCTTCCCTCCATGATACAAACTATTCAACATCAATCCATATGACGGGAAGACATCTGCGAGCCGGTATATGACCTACTTCGAGGTCACAACAGACCATCTGCCGCATGACGACGCCATCCTCACAAGGTTCTTCATTGGGGCATTAGAGGGGGTCATATTCGATTGGTACCGCAACTTGCCGGATAACTGCATCCATTCCTTCGTCGGCTTTAAACATATGTTCTTGGAAAGATTCTACGAGGTGGGATAAGATATGACAATGTCAACCCTTATGGACGTTGTTCAAGGGGAAAAGGAACTGACAAGGAATTATATTGAACGGTTTTGCCAAACCGCGATGAAGTTGCCCTCCGGTAATTCGGACTCTTTTTTAATTGAGATTTGCCAGAAAAGGTTGCTCCCCACAATCAGCCTCTGGATGGGCGAAAGTCAATTTAAAGACTGGAAGACCTTCATCATCAGCGCCACTAGCGCAGAAGCAAAGTTGAAGAAGGCTCGCCAACTGGGGCTGCATATCTCGGATGGAAAGGATAAGGGCAAACCCCCTAATACCAACAACAACAATGGCGGTAATTCCTCTAACAACCGAGACACCAAAGGCAAACAGGCTATGGTGGCCGATACAGCCCAGAAGCCTGAACCAAAGCAGATAGAGAAGCAGTAGCCTCAGGTGACTTACTCCTTCGAGGATAGCTATGTCAAGCCCATCTTTGACATGCTCTTACAAGGAGATAGAATTCAGCTCCCTCTGCCGAGACGTGAACCTCGACCTGCAGAGATGGAGAGCCCAAGTACTGTCCCTTCCACCACTACGTCCACCACGCTACTTAAGATTGCTTCCAATTGAAGCGGTACATCAAGAACCTCATCGATTCCAAGGCTCTGGCCATTGATTTCGAGGAGGTAACCGTGGATGCCAACATGGTGTCGGTCCAATTCGGCAGCTTCCCTCCAACGAGGACTCAAGATGGCGTCGTACCCATCCCCCGGGCAACAATGGAGGTCTCTAATCTTCCACCTCCCCGAGATCAGACAACTGGGCTGGTGCCCATCACCACGTCACGAGGGGAGGTCATGTGGGTCCACCCGGACTTGGTGCCTGAAGTAACTCAGTCAGCATCATCCTCCACCGGCAAGAAGAAAGGCGGGAAGGCTAAGTCTTGCCACACAATCTCAGCCGGAACCGAAGAAACAACAGCTGTCGTTACCCGGTCCGGTGCACAATCTCAACCCATACTGGATAACTCGGTTGAAGATCGTCAGCCGGCCGTTGCTGATGCCCCAGGACCTTCTCAGCCTCCGCCGGCCGACAAGCCTAAGCCAAAGGAGACCCGTTTCGACAAGCCGCTCCATAAAGACGCACCTCAGGGGCTGGAGAGGCCTTACAATTTTGACATCCTGGCACAATTGGCCAATACACCAGCAAAATTTTCATTATATGAGCTCTTGAGGCTCTCCAAGGATATTCGCGTCGTACTGAGCGAAGCACTCCAGAATGCTGACGCTTATTTGGCTCAGTTCAAGCTTATAGGGGAGAGCTCGCCAGTAGATTTCCAGGATAGTGCTTGATGGGTGCAATACCCAACATCGTGTTCACTCTGCAGGATATGCTCATCAAGACCA
Organism: Iris pallida; assembly: GCA_029216955.1. Taxonomy (NCBI): domain Eukaryota; kingdom Viridiplantae; phylum Streptophyta; class Magnoliopsida; order Asparagales; family Iridaceae; genus Iris; species Iris pallida. The sequence goes on along the minus strand of JANAVB010033345.1, from coordinate 21,099 downwards.
ACCTGTACGATAGCCCTCTGTATCACACTGGATACATCGGCGACATCAAAGTAGATCGGATGCACATTGATCCCGGTTCTTCAATAAGCATCATTCCGAAGAGCTTGCTTCACCTCCTGCGCATCCCTATGCATTGGCTGACACCTACCAGCACCGCCATCAGCGGTTTCAATTCCGGAAGAAGCTATCCTATTGGAAAGATTCGCCTGAAATGCCAAATTGGCGATCTTCAGTCGGAAGTGACTTGCTATGTCATAGACGCAGATACCTTCTACAATATTCTCCTGGGGCATCCGTGGATACACGATTATTTGATCGTGCCCTCCACATTGCACCAGTGCTTTAAATATGTCGACAAGTACGGTTTCGTAAAGACGAAATTCGTCGACTCGATCCCTTCAAAGGGGTTGAATCCTACTATTTGATTCCTGCTTATACGAGAAATCGAAAAGGCACCTGATCAAAGAGGATGCTCAAGAGCAGACGGAGGCTACAATGGGATCGGAAGAGCCTCTGAAGATCCATCTCCAGCCCCGCAAACCAGGCAGAACTGCACCTCTTATAGCTACTCTGCGTAAAGAAGCAACTAGTCTTCCGGTGCTCACTGCACAAAAGGAGTAGACGGTTATCCGACTGCCAAGGTCTAGCCAAGGGCCGAGACCCGCTGTGGAGCCAATGACAATCAGGCTGCCAAGAGCCGGCCAACAACAATCAGAAGAGATCAATCCTTCTGTTAAGTCGATGATCATTCGTCTTCCTAGGACAAATCAACAGCCAAGCGCTAAGCCAGGGACCACTAGTGAGCCAACGACTCCACGTCCAGCACCAAGCGCTAAGCCAGGGACCGCTAGTAAGCCAACGACTCCACGTCCAGCACCAAGCGCTAAGCCAGGGACCGCTAGTTCGCCAACGACCCCACATCCCGTACCACCAATGGAACCCTTGATGATCAAGCCAGGTCATCCTCCCAGTCTTCATTAATACAGGGGATGGCTGAAGAGGAGCTAGAGCTAGCCAAATATACGGCTGTGCACACTAATGTTCCTTCTGCTGATGATGTAATACCACCAGAAAAGATACCTTATTTTATCAATAAAGGGCTATCTTTGAACTACCTCGAGCTTAACAAGCTCCGTATAATGTATGCTATGGAACACGGTATAGGCACCAACTTACACACACAAGTGACAAATGTCTATACTACGAACCAACTTACTCCCGTGGAGGGAGCTTGCTTCATAGTCCCGGGAGAGGACCATCCAATCATCTTTGGCCGAAAGAACGGTCAACAGTCCTTCAGGCCAGAAGAAGTCGATCTCGAACTCGACACCGGGAGACTGCCCCTTTATCTGTATAGCTCCCGATCCAAGTACCTCATGCAAAAATAGGGGTATGATATGGAGACTACACTAGGCTTGAACTACGACACCGGCCGGCGATTACCTTTACGATTGCCAGTCCCGGCTGGAAAACCACGGGATTATTACACCAAGACCAGACGTGGCCTAGGATATGTTACACCTGCAACAACTCCTGAAAGCTCGGATAAAGAATGCGAATGGCATTCACATTCAACCGGATCACCCACTTCCGATTCAGATGTCAACATCGGGGATGTACTCGGGCAAGCTTGGTCTGTCAATATGGCATTTGTTGACGCCTATGAAGAAGACGAAGATGTACCTAAACTTCTTGAGTTAGAGCCTTGGGTTCAACAGCTAGATACGTAGTGGAAGAAGCGTTTCGAATAAAGAGATCCTCCTACCGAAGATGAGGTCATGCAAGTTGACCTCGGCGATGAATCCTCTTCAAAGCCAATCTTCGTCAGCAAAAGTCTGACCGACGAAGAGCGGGAGTCGCTATTGCAACTCGTCAGAGAGTACATTGACATGTTTGCCTGGAGCTATGAAGACATGCCAGGGCTAAACCCAGAGATTGTACTCCATAAGCTCAACATTCATCCGGACGCAAAGCCGGTCAAGCAACAACAACGACGGTTCCGTCCAGACATCATGAATTCTATCGAAGCTGAGGTCAATAAACTAATAGCCAGCAGCTTCATCCATGAGGAACAACATCCAGACTGGGTCGCCAACATAGTACCGATCCTCAAGAAGAATAGGAAGATCCGAATTTGCATCGACTTCTGGAATCTGAACGAAGCATGTCCTAAAGATGAGTTTCCTCTTCCTATTACGGACATAATAATTGACAACACATGTAGCTTTGAGCACATGTCATTCATGGATGGCTTCTTAGGATACAACTAAATCAAAATATTTTATGACGATGAAAAGCATACATCATTCTGAACGCCAATTGGTGTGTACTACTACACAGTCATGCCCTTTGGTTTAAAGAACGTCGGTGCCACATATCAACGAGCTATGAGTGTCATCTTCAGAGATCACCTGCGTAAGACAGTAGAATGTTACATCGATGACATCGCCGTCAAAAGCCGCTCTAAGGAAGATCATCTGTACGATCTGAGGACAGTATTCGACCTGATGCGAGCACACAACTTGAAAATAAATCCTACCAAATCTTTCTTGGGCGTATCCAGCGGAAAATTCTTGGGTTTTATCATTACCGCCCAGGGAATCCATATAGACCCCGAGAAGACGAAGGCAATTATGGAGATGGGTCCCCCGAGAAATCTTCGAGAACTCAGAGGCCTTCAAGGGAGGCTAGCTTATATCAGGAGGTTTATCTCTAACCTCTCCGAGTGATGTCAACCATTCACACACCTCATGAAAAAAGGTGTCTCCTTTGTATGGGATGAAGAGTGCCAACGTGCCTTTGACAACATTAAAGAATATCTGTCGAACCCTCCAGTCCTGGTGGCCCGGGTCGCTGGAAAGCCGTTTTTGCTTTATGTACGAGCGATGCAGCATTCCCTTAGTGCTCTACTAGCACAAAATAATGATGCAGGGCATGAACAAGCTATCTATTACCTCAGCCGAATGATGATAGGGCCTGAGCATAGATATACCTCCGTGGAAAAAAAATATCTCGCTTTGGTATTCGCTATTCAGAAGACGCGACACTATGTTACAGGACAGACCTGATGGAACTGGGGATTTCCAGGACCCTTCCTTTGGTGTGCGTATTGATCGATAGAAAGTTAAATAGATCTAATACGTGTTCTAACCCTTCATAGGCGGAAACTAGGGTTCACGAATTATACCTGCGGTGGAAAGGAGACAAGTAATTTCTGGCAATCTCGAGCAGACGACCCCAAGATCTTCTACACGTATTCCTTCCTCGAGTTGGACATCGTGTGGGCGACGATCTCCCAACCTTTTCTTCTCCTTGGCAGCCCTCTCTTTCTCTCCTTACGTGAATCACAAATTTAGAGAAAGTTTCAGATTTCTGATCTATATTATGGCGGCCAGAGAATAGAGGATATATATAGGCTACGGCAGGGACCATGAGGAGAAATTAGGATTAGACCTCCTAACGGATCTGGATATCCCGTGTTCAGCCCGAACACATCCAGGCCCATTAACAATAGCTCGGTCCACTAATGAGCTATTGTTGCACTACCTTCCTAATCCCAAATTATGTTTGTGGGCTCCTTTTATTATATGCTCGTTTGGCTCCCCATGTTAAGATATCGTATGTCCGTCGATCAAATCAAGTTACTGACAACTATATTGATTCGACATCTTTTATCCTTAAGTAGTACCGCTCAACTTTATTTGTCATGTCGGATATATTCCACCTGCAGGGTTTACATGACAATCCTTATGAGCTCCTTAAGAGGACATCATCAACCCGGTGTATCGGGACATGGATTCCATTTATAATCAACAGCCCATCATACATACAATATTATTACCCAATTCATAGAGGTTGTTGATCCATAATGAATCTCACTCTTTTATGAGTCAAAGTAATGCACACTGCATATACATGTTCGTTATTATATCCGGATTAAGAGCACAAGCATCCATAATAACAGAGGTGTTTGTTCTCTTATGTAGTCAGTACAAAGAGAACAACCTCAAGTGGTCCTGTTCAATACACACAAAGTGTACTAGTGTAAACCTATAGTCAAGATAGACTAATACCAGATTACACTACAACCTTTCCAATAGATTGTCCAAGTCCATCTAGGTTGTGAACTATTTATATACTCCATAGAAAACTGATAATATGATCTTCTGTGTGACACCACACACCATATTATCTACAATATAGAATATCAGACATTTGCATTAACACTTGCAACAAATACAATATGCAAACATTTGCCCATATGATTCTCATTCAAAATTTAAGAAAATAAGGTTACTACAAAAGTGATGCTTTTAGTATATAACCCTAACAATCTCCCACTTATACTCAAAGCATTGCTTTTCAGTATACTGTTACAAATCTCCCACTTATACTTAAAGCCATGCTGCTACACATCTGACTCCCATTCCCTCAATATGACTGTCAAAAGCCTTAGCTGGTAAGCTCTTTGTAAAGGGATCAGCTAGGTTGTCGGCTGATGCTATCTTGATCACAGCAACTTTTTCTTTCTTTACGAAATCTCGTATCAGGTGGTACTTGCGCTCAATGTGTTTGCCTGTCTTATGGGCTCGTGGTTCCTTCGAGTTTGTAACTGCACCACTATTATCACAATAAAGTGTAATAGACTTAGGCAAACTAGGTACCACAACCAAGTCCAACGGAAAGTTTCTGAGCCAAACCGCTTCTTTGGCTGCCTCAGAGGCTGCCACATACTCGGCTTCCATTATGGAATCAGCAATACATTTTTGCTTGATACTCCTCCACACAATGGCTCCACCTCCTAAAGTAAACACATAACCTGAGGTAGATTTCCTGGAATCCCTATCTGACTGAAAATTTGAGTCTGTATACCCCAAGGGAACTAAACTATCTGCCTAGTAAACTAGCATATACTCTTTAGTCCTTTTCAGGTACTTCAAAATATGCTTTACGGCAGTCCAGTGCTCTTGTCCTGGGTTAGACTGATATCTGCTGACCATGCCTACGGTAAAGCAGATGTCTGGTCTCGTACATAGCTTTGCATACATTAAGCTTCCTACTACTGAAGCATAAGGAACTGCCTTCATGTTCTCTATCTCTTTAGGTGTCCTCGGATACTGCTCCTTTGATAGAGCAATTCCATGTCTAAAAGGTAAGAAACCTTTCTTAGAATTTTGCATACTAAAACGAATTAGTACAGTATCGATATAGGAAGCTTGGGATAAGCCCAACATCCTTTTCTTGCGATCTCATAGAACTTTGATCCCAAGGATGTGACCTACTTCTCCCAAGTCCTTCATATCAAACTGTTTGGATAACCATACTGTCACCCTCATTTCCTGTATTTCGTATTTTTACTCGTATCTGGATTTTGGCATGTATTTTATTTTTTTCTCAAATTGTGGGATTTCGGTATTTTTCGTATTTTGGGTTTTGGCATGGCTCGATTTTATTGGGGATGGTTCGGTTTGGTTCAGTTTTATGTGAGTTGGATCACCTTAGCCCTATGCTACCCCTCATCCCCACCACAACTCCCCCTCTTTATATCCCCACCTACCACTCTCTCTCCTCATAACTTCCACCATTAATTTCCTTCTTCTTCTTCTTCTCCTTCCTCCACAACTCTCCTAACCCTAGGCAAGTGCACCTTGCCACTTCATGAGAGCCCTATTTTCTTGGTTCATTTGCTAGATTAGTACATGGTGATCAACATTAGAACTTGGGTTTTTGTGATTTGGAGCCTCCATTGTGATAGATCTAAGTTATTTCTATTTTCGGATTTTGTATGGTTTGATCTCTTTAAGTTGGATTTTTATGGGTTTTGGTGTTTCCAAGTGGAAGAGCATTCAATTCTACCCAAGTTGGAACTTTGGAAATCTGGATTTGGAGTTCGGATGGCCAAGTTATGATGCTTTGAAGCCTTGGGTTCATCCATGGTGTTCTTGCTGTTTGGAGAAGACAGTGAGCAGTGTGCAGAGCTATTTAGCTTACGTACCCTGAGCTACGCGTGCTCTTTAGTGCTGCGTACGCAGGCTTGAGTAAACTTCCTGTTGGAAGCGTGTTCCCTTGAGTGTGCGTGACTTTCACGTACACTGCTCCCTTGAGTGTGCGTGACTTTCACGTACACTGCTCCCTTGAGCGTGCGTGACTTTCACGTACACTGCTCCCTTGAGCGTGTGTGACTTTCACCTACACTGCTCCCTTGAGCGTGCGTGACTTTCACCTACACTGCTCCCTTGAGCGTGCGTGACTTTCACGTACACTGCTCCCTTGAGCGTGCGTGACTTTCACATACACTGCTCCCCTTGAGTGTGCGTGACTTTCACGTACACTGCTCCCTTGAGTGTGCGTGACTTTCACGTACACTGCTTCCTTGAGTGTACGTGACTTTCACGTACACTGCTCCCTTGAGCGTGCGTGACTTTTACGTACACTGCTTCCCTTGAGTGTGTGTGACTTTCACGTACATTGCTCCCTTCAGCGTGCGTGACTTTTCACCTATGCTGCTCTCTCAGCGTGCGTGACTTTTCACCTACGCTGCTCTCTGTAGCGTGCGTGACTTTTCACCTATGCTGCTGCCTCAGCGTGCGTGACTTTTCACCTACGCAGCTCTCATGCGTGCGTGACTTCGCGTACGCTGCTCCCCTGACCCCCTTGTTTAAGCCATTGGCTCTTGGAGTTTTGGTCTTATTTTTTTAAGCTTGGCTTTTCTATAGTCCTGTATATTGATATTTTATTAGATATTTTATGCCCATTTTATATCCTTACGCCTTTTTGTCATGAACTTGATTTTACTTAATATGTTTGGAATGACTATTGTACATGGCTTGGTATGACAAGGAATTCGCATAACCTGACAGTGACCCATAGTGGTGCACTCCTAACATGACCAACCTGACATGATAGTAGTCCGTCGTGGCGCACTCCTGACAAGTACCCTGACATGATTTATTTTGATAACTTAACTTGACTTGCCTTGACACCGTGGATGGTTCTTTCTTGCTTGCTTGTTAAATCTACTTGTCCAGTCTCGCATCATGTCTAGGATGGGACTCCTGAGTACCACGGTCAGGAGTACCTACTAAAATGGATTAAGGTTAATAACTAGAATAACACAGTAGTCATGAAGAGATGACACAGCTACAGGCAATCCCGTTACCTGGGCGCTCTTGGGATCTGTAGCCTGCCGTCGAGTAGGGCACATTTCCAGCGCATCGTCGAGTGTTGCACCCTCTAAGTCACCTAAGGGTACATTTGCTCCCGGGCGATGTACCCACCTGAATTCAACACCTAATTTTCGTCCTGGGTAGCCTGGATGGTCTGCAGGGCTTGTGGCTGTGGAACAATCTCACTGCATCTTGTTAGTAATTAGGCCTGTGATAACCCTAGTTAGTTAAAGTAGTAAGCCGTAGTATTTGCTTGGCCGTAATTGATTGAATGAGGTATAACCAGTCTAGTCATGCCTTGATCCAGTATAAGATTGCTTCCTGTCTTGATTTCTTATATTATTATCTTGCCGATAAATGGTGGAAAACCAAGTTCTGTTCAGACGAAGGGTTACAACCCCGGTCCTTGTTTGGTTTACGGGTTGTAACCTGGCTATCGGAATAGTTCCATGATTATCTCGTCGTATATCACCCTGCCATGTTTTCGTAAGTTTTAATTTTAATATTAGATTTTCTTGTGCTAATTGCTGGCTTTTGTTCTTATTTTGTGGCCCCCTTGTGGCACTTGCTCTTTCTGGGGTTGACCCAGCTGGTTTTGTGTGGCCAGATTTCGGAGCAGCTCCCGAGGATCTACCAAGCTTCCAGACCAATGGTGAACACTAGACGGAATCCGGGCCAAGAGTGGGTTTTCTATTTTGTTTCGCTCACTTTATTGTAAAAATATTCTTTTGAGGCGTTTAGCCGACGAGCACCTGTTAGCTCGAAGCACTTTTACTTACTGCCTGCCTACGGGCTGTAAACATGATTGATAAATCCTAGGGTTGATCATGTATGACTAAACTCTTGCTAGTCCTAACATTTTATAACGACTAGCTTCATGATCAGCTGAATATGTAATATTTGGGACGCCTTATTATTGTATATTTAATGATCATACATCTTGCGACTTTACTTACTTGTGGTGATTGAGACACTAGGCTTGTTCATGACCATAAGAGACTGTTGGCTTGTAGAAAACCCTCACATATCTAGACATCCGTGACCGTATATCGAGGTGGTTTCCATTTTAATATACGTAGCTGGCTATGTCTGCCCCCGCTCTCCAGTATTCTGGTTCTGGGGCGTGACATGGTTTAAGTGGTGGCCCATGCAGGTCTTGAAAATCAAGATGTGTGGGGGTTTACCAGATAGATGTCTCAATCAGTACTCGTCCTTGATCTCTGTTCGTATCCTCTGAATCCCTGGATTCTTGCCCTGATTTTGTGCTTATATCGTTGATCTGTCCTGGTCCTTTCCTTATTGTTCCCTGTGTCGTCTTTTTCAGCGGTACTGTACCTGGTCCTACCGATCAACGAGGTGGAGCACGTCCCGTGGACCAGCAGCAACCCGGAGATCAAGCCCAGCATTCCGGGGTAGCCTCCAGAGTTGTGCCTTCTGGAGGAGAGTCACCAGTTCGGCCCGTCCAGCCCGCCGAGCCAGATGATGGTACCTTAGTAGGCCTCATCAGAACTTTGATGGCTTCCTAGGATCGTCGAAGTGATGCCCTGCACCAGACAGTTCAAGATGCTTTGGCCCGAGGCGGACATCCAGGGAACCAGGCGGCGAACAGCTTCAAGCGATTGAACCCTCCTTTCTTCGACGGCAGCGAGGATGCGGTTGCCGCGGATGCATGGCTTCAGGATACCGAGGTGATTCTGGAAGCAGCCAGGACACCTGAGAATGAGGCGGTGGTACGCCTGCAGTTGTTGGATTTAGCTCGCAATTGGTGGGTGGCGCAGGCCATGGGATTAGTGGCACCCATTGCTTGGGCAGTGTTTAGAGAGAGATTCCAGACGAAGTACTTTGATGCTGTGGCTCGGTACGACCTGCAGACCAGATTTACCAACTTGAAGCAAGGAGGCAGAACAGTCGACAGTTATGCATCGGAGTTTTCTAGGCTCAGTAGGTTTGCCCCTACCATGGTGGCGATCGAGTTTGATAGAGCCCAGCGGTTCCAGCAGGGACTGCATTTGGAGATCTTGTTGGCGGTTGAGCAGTTCGAGCACCAGACGTTCGATGCAGTCTTGAGAGCAGCTAGGAGGCATGAGTATACCTCCCAGAGGATCGTGGATAGGACCGGAAGTAGGAAGCGGTCCCGCAGTCAGATGCACCAATCATCAGCTCCAGTCCCGGCAACTAGGGGATTGACCATTGGAACTCCGAGGCGGGCGGCCTCAGTAACGTCAGTTCAGCATTCGACCCCGACGTACCCGCAGCAGCAGAAGCAGAAGCAGACTTTCGGGATTGGATGTTCTCATTGCGGAAAGCCAGGCCATGTGGTGGCAGATTGTCGCAGGGCGCTGGGATTGTGCCTGGCTTGTGGAGCAGCAGATCATAGGATTGGGGCTTGCCCGAATAGGGGTGGTTCATCAGCATCCAACCCTTCTAGTTCTTCGGTGAGAGGACCGGCCCCAGCACCAGTTCATCAGCAGCAGTATCAGTCTTCGAGGCCCTTGCCGCCTCAGTCTCAGGCATTCCAGCAACAACACCCCCAGCAGTATGCACAAGCCCAAGCTCAGACCCAGAATAGGCAGAGAGGTTTCCAGCAGAGGGGACCAGCAGCCAGAGGACAAGGTCAGGCCATGATGATAGCTATGGAAGAAGAAGTTGCACCAGGTGAGGTAGTGGCAGGTACTATTCTCGTCAACTCCTTTCCAGCTTCGGTATTGTTTGATTCTGGTGCATCGCATTCATTCATGTCTGCACGATTTGCGACACAGATAGGATTGGAGCCTGAGTCATTATCAGTGAGGCTCAATATACTTACTGGTAATGGTCTTGTGGGAGTAGATCGAGTGTTTTCCTCGTGTCGGATCGTAGTTAGCGGTAGGGAGTTCCCCGCTAGATTTATAGAGTTTCCTATAGCAGACTATGATGTAGTCCTAGGCATGGATTGGTTGAGGAACCAGTATGCTAGGATAGACTGCCATATTGGCAGAGTTATCTTTAGTATCCCTGGTGAGCCAGAGTTTTCGTTTTCTAGAGGCGCAGTAGAGCCGTCTTCCCTAGCATTGCGAATGGCAGTAGCAGCAGTGCAGTTGCCCCGGATAGTTGAAGAGTTTTCAGATGTCTTTCCAGAGGAGCTTCCAGGGATGCCGCCAGAGCGGGAGATTGAGTTCACTATAGACTTGATTCCCGGGACAGCTCCAGTGTCAGAGCGAGTCTACAGGATAGCGCCTTCAGAATTGGATATTTTGTACAAGATGATTGAAGAACTGAGGACCAAGGGATTCATCCATGCAAGTGGATCGCCTTGGGGAGCCCCGATGCTTCTTGTAAAAAAGAGGGATGGTACGTCCAGGCTATGTGTTAATTATCGTACCTTGAATTCGGTGACAATCAAGAACAGATACCCTCTACCGAGGATAGATGACTTGTTTGATCAACTTAGAGGGGCTTCAGTATTCTTGAATATCGACTTGCGGTCGGGATACCACCAGATCAGAGTCAGAGAGCAGGACATCCCGAAGACAGCATTCAGATCGAGGTATGGACATTGGAAGTTCCTTGTTATGCCCTTTGGAGCGACCAATGCGCCGGCCGTATTTATGGACCTCATGAATCGCATTTTCATGCCTTACTTGGACCAATTTGTGATCGTGTTCCTAGATGATATCCTAGTCTACAGCAAGAGTGAAGCAGAGCATGAGCAGCATCTCAGAGTCGTCCTTCAGACGCTTAGGGAGCATCAGTTGTACGCCAAGTTCAGTAAATGCGAGTTCTGGCTCGATCGTATTTCGTACTTGAGTCACATCATTACCCGAGGAGGAGTGGAAGTGGATCCCCAGAAGATTGTGGCTATCGAGTCATGGCCGGTACCCAGCTCAGTGGCAGAGGTTCGCAGCTTCCTTGGATTGGCCGGCTACTACCGGCAGTTCGTTTCAGATTTTGCAAGGATTTCAACGCCGATGACCCAGTTGACCCGCAAGGATGTGCCGTTTGTTTGGACAGCAGAGTGTCAGGAATCATTTGAGAAGTTAAAGCGAGGTTTGATAACGGCTCCCATTCTCACCCTTCCAGATGGGACCGGAGGATTCACAGTTTATTGCGACGCTTCAGGCAGAGGATTGGGGTGTGTCTTGATACAGCATGGGAAGGTAATATCTTATGTGTCACGCCAACTTCGTGATCATGAGAAGAATTACTCGACCCACGACTTGGAATTGGCGGCGGTAGTGTTTGCCTTGAAGTTGTGGAGACACTACTTGTACGGAGATAGAGTGGAGATCTTTACTGATCATAAGAGTCTGAAGTATGCTTTCACCCAGAAGGACCTTAATATGCGGCAGAGAAGATGGCTCAAGCTACTAGTGGACTATGATATGGATTTGCAGTATCATCCCGGGAAGGCCAACGTTGTAGCAGATGCGTTGAGCAGGAGAGCCGGAGTTTATCTCCTGACGGCGCAACCAGAATTATTGGCAGATCTTCAGAAGATGGGAATTGAAGTAGTTCTTTCCACCAGCGTGGCATTGATGGCCAGTCTACAGGTTCAGTCCAGCATAGTAGAGAGGATCCGGATGGCGCAGTCAGCAGATTCTAAGCTTCAGCGACTCAGAGCAGAGTGTGAAGCAGGAAGAAGGCCAGAGTTGCGTATCCATGAAGATGGTACACTTCGGTACGGCACTCGTCTTTGTGTACCTAGTGGAGATATCAGACAGGAAGTCATGGCAGAAGCCCACAGTTCTCAATATTCTATTCATCCGGGTGGTACGAAGATGTACCGTGATATTCGTCAGCATTTCTGGTGGAATGTCATGAAGAGGGAGATAGCCCGGTTTGTCTCTCGGTGTTTGGTTTGCCAACAGGTTAAAGCTGAACATCAGAGGCCCGCTGGACTTCTTCAAACCTTACCGATCCCAGAATGGAAATGGAAACATATAACCATGGATTTCGTGACCGGATTGCCCAGATCTCCGGCCAGCAGGGATGCTATTTGGGTAATTGTGGACAGGCTTACCAAGGTGGTACACTTTCTCCCATTCAGAGTTGGACAGTCGACGGCACAGTTAGCAGAGATGTATCTCAGGCAGATCGTCAGGCTTCACGGTGTGCCAGTCAGCATCACCTCGGACAGGGATTCAAGATTCACATCACACTTTTGGCGCAGCTTGCAGAAGAGTTTGGGGACTCGCCTTCAGTTCAGCTCAGCATATCACCCGCAGACGGATGGTCAATCAGAGCGCACAATCCAGACTCTTGAAGATATGTTGAGATCCTGTACCCTTGACTTCGGTGGTTCGTGGAAGAATCATCTGCACCTGGTGGAATTCTCGTACAATGACAGTTATCAGGCCAGTATCCAGATGGCACCCTTCGAGGCTCTTTATGGCAGGAAGTGCAGATCCCCGCTAGCATGGGACGATGTCGGAGAGAGGCAGATGCTCGGACCCGAATTGATTTCCCAGACGGTTGAAGTGGTCAGGAAGGTCAGAGATCACCTCCGAGTTGCCCAGGACCGCCAGCGCCATTGGGCCGATGTTCATCGGCATCCCTTAGAATTTGCTGTCGGCGACCATGTATTCCTTAGGATCTCGCCTAACCGCGGCGTCATTCGCTTTGGCATACGGAGAAAGCTTAGTCCTAGGTATATAGGGTCGTTCGATATTCTAGAGCGAGTAGGAGATGTATCCTATCGTCTCGCTCTTCCGCCGTCGCTAAGTAAGGTGCATGATGTATTCCATGTGTCCCAATTACGACGGTATATTTCGGACCCGAGCCACATCCTAGACCATTCCGAATTGGTTGTTGGTACCAACCTTTCGTATGAGGAGAGGCCCGTGTCTATATTGGACCGGAGGGAGAAGATACTCAAGAACGAGACTATTAAATTAGTCCGTATTGCTTGGGGTCATCACTCTCTAGGTGAGTCAACGTGGGAGCGTGAGGACGACATCCGATCGCGATATCCCTACCTGTTTGACTCGTGAGGTATAATGTCTTTCTTATGCCTTATATTTTTCCTTCCTTGCTTGCATTGTATGATTGTATGATTGAACTGCTTAGCGTAGCTTGCCTGTGCTTAGTGTAGCTTGTCGTGGCAATCTCTAGCTCCTTGATTAAATTCCGAGGACGGAATTCTTTTAAGGTTGGTAGAGTTGTCACCCTCATTTCCCGTATTTCGTATTTTTACTCGTATCTGGATTTTGGCATGTATTTTATTTTTTTCTTAAATTGTGGGATTTCGGTATTTCCCGTATTTTGGGTTTTGGCATGGCTCGGTTTTATTGGGGATGGTTCGGTTTGGTTCGGTTTTATGTGAGTTGGATCACCTTAGCCCTATGCTACCCCTCATCCCCACCACAACTCTCCCTCTTTATATCCCCACCTACCACTCTCTCTCCTCATAACTTCCACCATTAATTTCCTTCTTCTTCTTCTTCTCCTTCCTCCACAACTTTTCTAACCCTAGGCAAGTGCACCTTGCCACTTCATGAGAGCCCTATTTTCTTGGTTCATTTGCTAGATTAGGACATGGTGATCAACATTAGAACTTGGGTTTTTGTGATTTGGAGCCTCCATTGTGATAGATCTAAGTTATTTCTATTTTCAGATTTTGTTTGATCTCTTTAAGTTGGATTTTCATGGGTTTTGGTGTTTCCAAGTGGAAGAGCATTCAATTCTACCCAAGTTGGAACTTTGGAAATCTGGATTTAGAGTTCGGATGGCCAAGTTATGATGCTTTGAAGCCTTGGGTTCATCCATGGTGTTCTTGCTGTTTGGAGAAGACAGTGAGCAGTGTGCAGAGCTATTTAGCTTACGCACCCTGAGCTACGCGCGCTCTTTAGCGCTGCGTACACAGGCTTGAGTACGCTTCCTGTTGGAAGCGTGTTCCCTTGAGTGTGCGTGACTTTCACGTACACTGCTCCCTTGAGCGTGCGTGACTTTCACGTACACTGCTCCCTTGAGCGTGCGTGACTTTCACGTACACTGCTCCCTTGAGCGTGCGTGACTTTCACGTACACTGCTCCCTTGAGCGTGCGTGACTTTCACGTACACTGCTCCCCTTGAGTGTGCGTGACTTTCACGTACATTGCTCCCTTCAGCGTGCGTGACTTTTCACCTATGCTGCTCTCTCAGCGTGCGTGACTTTTCACCTACGCTGCTCTCTGTAGCGTGCGTGACTTTTTACCTATGCTGCTCCCTCAGCGTGCGTGACTTTTCACCTACGCAGCTCTCATGCGTGCGTGACTTCGCGTACGCTGCTCCCCTGACCCCCTTGTTTAAGCCATTGGCTCTTGGAGTTTTGGTCTTATTTTTTTAAGCTTGGCTTTTCTATAGTCCTGTATATTGATATTTTATTAGATATTTTATGCCCATTTTATATCCTTACGCCTTTTTGTCATGAACTTGATTTTACTTAATATGTTTGGAATGACTATTGTACATGGCTTGGTATGACAAGGAATTCGCATAACCCGACAGTGACCCGTAGTGGTGCACTCCTGACATGACCAACCTGACATGATAGTAGTCCGTCGTGGCACACTCCTGACAAGTACCCTGACATGATTTATCTTGATAACTTAACTTGACTTGCCTTGACACCGTGGGTGGTTCTTTCTTGCTTGCTTGTTAAATCCACTTGTCCAGTCTCGCATCATGTCTAGGATGGGACTCCTGAGTACCACGGTCAGGAGTACCTACTAAAATGGATTAAGGTTAATAACTAGAATAACACAGTAGTCATGAAGAGATGACACAGTTACAGGCAATCTCGTTACCTGGACGCTCTTGGGATCTGTAGCCTGCCATCGAGTAGGGCACATTTCCAGCGCACCGTCGAGTGTTGCACCCTCTAAGTCACCTAAGGGTACATTTGTCTCCCGGGCGATGTACCCACCTGAATTCAACACCTAATTTTCGTCCTGGGTAGCCTGGATGGTCTGCAGGGCTTGTGGCTGTGGAACAATCTCATTGCATCTTGTTAGTAATTAGGCCTGTGATAACCCTAGTTAGTTAAAGTAGTAAGCCGTAGTATTTGCTTGGCCGTGATTGATTGAATGAGGTATAACCAGTCTAGTCATGCCTTGATCCAGTATAAGATTGCTTCCTGTCTTGATTTCTTATATTATTATCTTGCCGATAAATGGTGGGAAACCAAGTTCTGTTCAGACGAAGGGTTACAACCCCGGTCCTTGTTTGGTTTACGGGTTGTAACCTGGCTATCGGAATAGTTCCATGGTTATCTCGTCGTATATCACCCTGCCATGTTTTCGTAAGTTTTAATTTTAATATTAGATTTTCTTGTGCTAATTGCTGGCTTTTGTTCTTATTTTGTGGCCCCCTTGTGGCACTTGCTCTTTCTGGGGTTGACCCAGCTGGTTTTGTGTGGCCAGATTTCGGAGCAGCTCCCGAGGATCTACCAAGCTTCCAGCCCAATGGTGAACACTAGACGGAATCCGGGCCAAGAGTGGGTTTTCTATTTTGTTTCGCTCACTTTATTGTAAAAATATTCTTTTGAGGCGTTTAGCCGACGAGCACCTGTTAGCTCGAAGCACTTTTACTTACTGCCTGCCTACGGGCTGTAAACATGATTGATAAATCCTAGGGTTGATCATGTATGACTAAACTCTTGCTAGTCCTAACATTTTGTAACGACTAGCTTCATGATCAGCTGAATATGTAATATTTGGGACGCCTTATTATTGTATATTTAATGATCATACATCTTGCGACTTTACTTACTTGTGGTGATTGAGACACAAGGCTTGTTCATGACCATAAGAGACTGTTGGCTTATAGAAAACCCTCACATATCTAGACAGCCGTGACCGTATATCGAGGTGGTTTCCATTTCAATATACGTAGCTGGCTATGTCTGCCCCCGCTCTCCAATATTCTGGTTCTGGGGCGTGACACATACCCTTACATCAGATAATACCTTCACATTGTTTCCAATGAGCAAGATGTCATCCACATAAAGTACTAGGAACACCACCACGTTTCCGTCACACTTTCTGTATACACATGATTCATCCTGACATTGATCGAATCCATAGGATTTTATCACCTGATCAAAACATATGTTCCAAGATCTGGAAGCTTGCTTAAGTCCATAAATGGACTTCTTGAGCTTACAAACAAGATGCTTCTGACCCTTTTCAATGAACCCGTCTGGTTGCTTCATATAGATGTCTTCCTCAAGACTTCCATTAAGGAAAGCTGTCTTGACATCCATTTGCCAAATCTCATAATCGAGATGAGCTGCAATAGATAAAAGAATCCGAATAGACTTAAGCATGGCTACAGGAGAAAAGGTTTCCTCATAATCGATACCCTCTCTTTGAGTAAAACCTTTTGCTACAAGCCGAGCTTTAAAGGTTTCAACCTTACCTTCTGATCCTCTTTTTCTCTTATAGACCCACTTGCATCCAATGGCTTTTACACCAACGGGTGGTTCTACAAGCTCCCAGACCTGATTAGAATCCATAGATTCTATTTCAGATATCATTGCTTTTTGCCAAGACTCTGCATCTTTATCTTGGAGTGCTTCATTGTATGTACAGGGATCATAATCTTGTTCCTCAGGGATGAAGTCTGACAACTCTCCCAAGAACATATATCTATCAGGTTGTATCACAACCCTCCCACTACGACGAGGCACTATCGGTTGTGGTGTAACATTTGTGACACATTGTGCAGTTATTTGTGGCTCATCCTCTTGTACTGTTGGTACTGAAGTACTTGGTGTCTCACATCTCAGTTCTTCTAGAACAAATCTACTTATGGGTTTATGGTTCATCACATAGTCTTCCTCTAAGAATCGGGCATTGGTGCTAACAATGACCTTCTGATCCTTAGGACTATAAAATAAACCTCCTTTCGTTCCTCTTGGATAGCCTACAAACAAGCGTACTTCTGTACGAGATTCCAACTTATCTGCTTTCCCATTCAGCACATGTACTGGACTACCCCAAATGCGAACATGTTTCAGACTAGGCTTACGCCCAATCCACAGCTCTGTGGGAGTAAGAGGTACTGACTTAGAAGGAACCAAGTTCAAAATATAAGCTGCAGTTTCTAAGGCATATCCCCAAAACGAATCTGGCAAATCCGAATAACTCATCATTGATCTAACCATCTCCATAAGAGTTCTATTCCTTCTTTCGGCTACACCATTCTGTTGGGGCATTCTAGGTGCAGTCAATTGGGATGCAATCCCAGCCTCTGATAAATAATCCCTAAACTCTCCAAAGAGGTACTCGCCACCATGATCTGATCGTAATGACTTGATACATTTTCTATGACGTTTCTCCGTTTCAACCTTGTACTCTTTGAATTTCCCAAAGCACTCAGACTTACGGTGCATCAAATAAATGTATCCATACCTTGAATAATCGTCAATAAATGTGACAAAATATTCAAAGCCACCTCTAGCTTGGATAGTCATGGGTCCACACAAATCAGAATGAACCAATTCCAACACATCTTTGGCCTTATACCCCTTTGCCGTAAAAGGCCTTTTGGTCATTTTACCTTCCAAGCAGAATTCATAGACTGGTAGTGCCTCCACTTCCAATGAACTCAAAGGTCCATCTTCAACCAGTCTTTGAATCCTTCTTAGGTTAATATGCCCCAATCGTAAGTGCCAAAGATATGTTTGGTTCATACAAGAAGGTTCTTTTCTCTTATTTAAGTTAGATGACATATTATTCATTTCCATAAGTTGCACTGTGGGCGAAATAGGATTAATGATATACAAATTATCAACCAATGCACCAGAACAGATAAAATGTTTATTCTTTCTAATAACAATATTGTCATTAAAATAAACTGAATATCCATCCTTAACTAACATAGAAACAGAAACTAAATTCCTTCTAAGTGAAGGTGCATAAAGACAATCTCTCAATGTCAAAGACTTATTTCTACCAAAAGATAAAGTAACATCTCCTAATGCAACGATCGATACTTTTGTAGAATCACCCATGAACAAGCATATCTCTCCATCACTGAGCCGTCTGGTTTCCTGGAACCCCTGTAATGTATTGCAGACATGATTAGTGGCTCCTGTATTTACACACCAGGTGCCGGTAGATAAAACCGCTAAACATGTTTCAACTACTAGTAAATGAGATATACCTTCTTTGTTCCCTTGTTTGAGAAGTGGACAATCAGTCTTCCAATGTCCTGACCCTTTGCACTTGAAACATTTGCCTTTCGGCTTTTTCATCGCGCCTTGAGGTCCCATGCCCTTCTTTGCTGAGTTTGCCTGTTTCTGAATGTTATTCTTCTTCTTACCGCCTTTTGGCTTAGAAGTAGAAGCCTTTTCAGAAACAAAAACATGACCACTCTGCCTAAAGAGAGATTCAGCATCCTGTAGCTCTTTTGTAAGTTCTGCCAAACTATACAACCTTTTGTTCATGTTGTAATTAAGGCAGAAATTGTCAAAACTTTTAGGCAGAGTCCCGAGAATGATATCGACCTGGGTTTCTCCATCGATTTCAGCTCCAAGGATCTCCATCTCATTCAGATGACCCATCATCTTGAGAACATGATCCCTTACTGGTGTACCCTCAGCCATTTTTGTATTCATCAAACATTTCATAGCAAACTGCCTAGCTGCTCTACTCTGATGTCCGAAGAGTTCCTTGAGGTTATACATCATGTCATAAGCTGTGGCCATGGCCTGATGCTGATGTTGCAGTACATTTGACATAGATGCCAGAATGTAACATCGCGCCATCTCATCTGCTTTTTTCCACTTCTTATAAGCCTTCTTGACCTCTTCATCAGAGTTAGCATCAGGCTTAGGTGGGCATTCCTCAACAAGTACATATTTGTACTCCTCAGCAGTCAGAACAATGTCCAAATTACGTTTCCAGTCAATATAATTAGGTCCAGTAAGTTTGTTTTCTTTAAGAATCACCATAAGTGGACTGAAAGAACCCATTTTTGAAATCCTGAGAATCACATAAATAAAATTATGTAGGGCAAAAAAAAACTTTTTGAATTAACTAAATATTTATTCCCTCAAAACAATAATAAGAAATTCACCAACACCTTGAACACCATGAATTTAGCATGCCACGATAGTGTGGACGTATACAAATTCAACTTTGTTCAAGTAGATTTTTCTTATTAATTTTACTATCATGTCAATATAACTTTATGATAAATAAAATTAACATGCTGGTCTTGCTCTGGTCATACAAATAATAGCAGTGACTCTGATGGGGAGGATACCATTATTTGTATCTAAGTGTATACCATTACTTAATACTAAGTCCATTACCTTGTAATGAGTTCCTTCAGATGGAGAAGTGAACACATACTAGGTAACTTTCTACAATTATCCCTAAGGAAGTTTGTACTGGTGATTCATAATTATATTCATCCGATATAGAGGAAAGCACTAAAGCCAACACGCAAGAATAATTACATCACCTACAAACCAGTAATGGAGACCGTAGGATTTATACTAAATAAAAATCCTCTCCCACTTAGTTATTTAACAATGAGGTTTTTTCTACTAGTTGATATTATGTCCATGTTGTCCATTATTAATGTAGGCTTGGTTTTTCAAAAACAACAACCACACAATAATAAACATGCATAATCAGAAAAAGCAAAATGACAAAAATAAGAGAAAATATGCAACTATTATGGTGATCTTTGCTGCTCCGTCCTCAACTATCCGAATCCAAAATCTGGTGCTGCACAGATCTATACGGGGTTCGACCTGCCCGGTCAGGTCGCGGGGTTCGGGGCAGCGGCCCGATTTTTTTTTTAAGATTTTGGCTGTCGATTCCTTCATCGAAAATCATCTGTCTGCCTCTTGATTGCTTAAAACCAGCATCTCGTCCGGCGTCAGAAACAGCCACCACCGCCATCACGATTGATCAAAAATAATTAAAATTACATCAATCCTATGCCTCCCGAAGGAGTTTACACATAATCTAGATTGAAAAATTAAAATAATAAGCACGATCAACCCTCGTGAGTTTAATTACATCCACAGCAACAACAACATCCACGACATGTCCGTGGTTTAAACAACACAACCAAAAAAATATGCATTGGACCATAATAGTTGGATCTAAGATGCCTGCAAAACCGAGTTAGAACAGATCTACATCTACCGACTATTACACAGCGCAGGTTTTATTGGACAACATGGACGTATCAATCAATACGTAGATCCAAAGTGGCTCTGATACCAATTGATGGAATTGGGGATTCCCAGGACCCTTCCTTTGGTGTGCGTATTGATCGATAGAAAGTTAAATAGATCTAATACGTGTTCTAACCCTTCATAGGCGGAAACTAGGGTTCACGAATTATACCTGCGGCGGAAAGGAGACAAGTAATTTCTGGCAATCTCGAGCGGACGACCCCAAGATCTTTTGCACGTATTCCTTCCTCGAGTTGGACGTCGTGTGGGCGACGATCTCCCAACCTTTTCTTCTCCTTGGCAGCCCTCTCTTTCTCTCCATACGTGAATCACGAATTTAGAGAAAGTTTCAGATTTCTGATCTATATTATGGCGGCCAGAGAATAGAGGATATATATAGGCTACGGCAGGGACCATGAGGAGAAATTAGGGTTAGGCCTCCTAACGGATCTGGATATCCCGTGTTCAGCCCGAACACACAATCCAGGCCCATTAACAATAGCTCGGTCCACTAATGAGCTATTGTTGCACTACCTTCCTAATCCCAAATTATGTTTGTGGGCTCCTTTTATTATATGCTCGTTTGGCTCCCCATGTTTAGATATCGTATGTCCGTCGATCAAATCAAGTTACTGACAACTATATTGATTCGACATCTTTTATCCTTAAGTAGTACCGCTCAACTTTATTTGTCATGTCGGATATATTCCACCTGCAGGGTTTACATGACAATCCTTATGAGCTCCTTAAGAGGACATCATCAACCCGATGTATCGG
>JANAVB010033344.1:0-32403 GCA_029216955.1 Iris pallida | reverse complement strand
CGCGCCGTGTCAATGCGTATCTCGAAATATTCGAGATTTCTGCAAAGGGCCGTAAGGTGGACTAAACGTCCACTTTACTTAGGTATTTTTGGTAGATAACGAACCTATAGGATAGTATCCTACTACCCTAGGGAGATCGGTCAAATAACTAGCTAGATAGGCTATCTAGATTATCGCCAAGGGTTAGAAATTTACCCTTAAAAGGGTAAATTAGGGAATTGGTCCACGGCCAAGATTTGAGTTTCCAAGTCCAAGATGGACTTGGATATGGATTGTATAAGTGGTAATGAGTAGGATTAGCTGTCTAACCTAGTCTTGGACCCGGTTGACCACGGTTGACTTTTTGGACTAAAAGTCAACTATGGGTCAACACTTTACCCAATTTGGTCCCAAATTCCATCCAACTTGGACCGTTGACTAAAGTCAACTATTAGTCACCAGTGACCTAGAGTTGACCTAGTGTTGACCTCGAGTTGACCAGAATTGACCCGTTGACCAAAAGTCAACGGTAAGCCAGTTTTCGACCTAGATTGATCCGGTTTAACTTCTAATGTTCTTCCATGACCAAGATTGACCCGACTAGACATGTCTTGACCTAGAATGACTAGATAGGGTTTATTTTGATTTAACTTTACTTCCTAAACTTAGTATTGATACGTCTTGTTCTCTATAGGTCCTCGAGATGCTGCATTTGCTCCGATTGACGTACCATATCATATTTCAGGCGAGTACATTCTCTGACACTTTTCCAATTTATGCTGACTGATATAATCCATGTAATTAGTGTAGATATGCTTGTTCTCGACACATTGGTCACACGGTTGGTATTCATGGATCCCGACATGAGGTGTTATTCCTTGTTGTCTTGGTATGTCTTGTGCAAGCCCCCTTGTAGTTCTTATGCAGTACATGGACGCCGATTCTCGAGGAGACTCCCTTCTCGTAGAATCCCGTGTCGTGACGTGTCTTGTTTGGATCCACTCTACCAGTCGGGGACGGGGAGTATTAGTGTAGACATGTGGTCATTATCCACCTTGTTACTCTTGTAGACCTTGTGAGTGTTAATCATACACTCCACGTATGATTAACCAGGCCAGTAGACCTTGTGCAAGATCCAAGCCGACCACATGTTGTAACTAGTATTCACACACCTAGATATATGATTCTTGATTCTTGTACATGCCATGATCAGTTTACTTGCCTTATTCTAGCTTTAGTTTTACAGCTTACCTTGCCATGATTCTCGCATGTACATTATATGATTTTCTTGTATATACTCTCTATTTACAGATTATAGCTGTTGTCATATCTTGTGAAATATTGTTAGTTGATTGTACTCGTTCCATCCTGACAGGATATGTTGAAAATATTACAGATGCAGATGAGGAAGACTACTGTACCTACTACGGTCCGGATGACGTAGTGGGAATAGACTTGGAGACTTTGGTCCAGCAGGGCTTAGCTCCGCCTGACGAGACACTACCTATTACTTAGTTAGTGTAGGTCTTTGTACTGGACATTGTCTCCAGCTACTTTTGAGACTGTATTACATTTTGGACTGTATTAGAGACTTGGACTGTATATATTCTTTGTGTTTGGACTTGACAGGTTATTATTATTTTATCGTCTTGTTGTCTTTACATTTCAGTCTTTACTTTGTTATCTTAGAGTCGTGATTGAGTACTCGTATATATTTCATTGCTTGTCCTCCGTTCGGAGTTGACCATATTCTCGACAGGTTTTTGTTATATATATAAAACTGTTTAGAGTAGAAAAATCTACAGCGTTCCACGCCGATTTTTCGGTGAGGGCTGGGCGTTGTCGCGTCACGTGCCCTTTTAGCGGTGCGGGTCGTGACACGTTTTAGTGGTGGCCCATACAGGTCAGAAGTCGCAATTAGTGCGATGTCGTAGCGGCACTCGTCTTAGAGTGTTGACTACGAGCCTGTGTTACACATAGGTGGTAGTAGGCTAAGAGTGCTCAATCACAGTAGGATCTTTCCTTGCTTATCTTGCTTATCGTCTTTGATATTGATTTACTGCATTCTAGCTGTCCTCCTTTGATATTGCCTTCATGTGCCATATTGATATCTTCTTTTCAAATTGTCTCCAGGATAGTTATGACTCACTCTCCTGGCGAGGAGCACGGGGAGACGGAGAGGTCTGCCACCTCTGGCGGACAGGCTCCGGTCACCTCCCCTGCAGATGGGACTTCTGTTGGAGCTCTCGGAGGTACTCCTCCAGCTACCTCGATGACAGTTCCTGGGGTCATTGCGGGTACTCTTCCCGCAGTTCCCGGGACCCGACGGGAGCAGTCGGGGGCGTTCTTCCTCCTCCTGCGCAGCGGATTCCTCTGCCAGTTGCAGGCGTACTTCCACTCCACCTCCTCTGCCTACAGATATGGGGCAGATGCTTACCTTCCTCCAGCAGATACTGGAGACTCAGAGAGCCCAGACCGAGGCTCAGCAGAGGCAGACAGACGCGATGCGTCAGGGCATGGAGGATGCCCATCAGTTGGCCCTTGCAGCCGTGGAGCAGAGGGCTCCTCATCCGGGGACGCGACCGAGGTACGGGGATATCCAGGACTTCAGGAAGCTCGGGCCCCGTGACTTTAGCGGGACCGAGGGCGTGGTCTATGCAGAAGATTGGCTCGAGGATATCGAGCGGCAGATGAGGGCCTGCCGCCTGGCAGAGGACCTGAGGGTCGAGGCGGTAGGTTTGCAGTTGCTAGACATTGCGCGCACCTGGTTCAGAAATGAGCCAGCCCTAGCTGGAGAGGGCCATACTTGGGCAGAGTTCACGCTCCTCTTCAGGGAGAAGTTTTTTTCCCCACGGACAAGATTGACCTGGTGCGACAGTTCCAGGATCTGCAGCAGGGCAGTCTATCTGTGGAGGAGTACGCAGCGGAGTTCGGCCGTCTGAGCCGATACGCTGAGTACATGGTTCGAGACCCGGACCAGGACGAGCCGTTTCAGGGAGGGGTTGGCTTGGGATATCAAGCACCTCATTCCCTCCTTCTATGAGACATATACCCAGATCTATACGGAGGCCCGCAAGGTAGAGCGGGAGTGGGGCTTGAAGCCCAAGAGGGAGCGTGATCATTTCTCGGGAGCTTCTAGCAGCGCGGGGGCTGCTAAGCGCCCCCAGCTTCAGCATCGTTCTTTCCAGCATCACCAGCCGCAGGTTCAGACCCAGCACCAGTTCAGCAGCAGGTGCAGCACACTCAGCCGAGGCAGGCACAGCATGGGGCTCCTTGCCACTTCTGCAGGAGGCCTGGTCACGTTTGGGAGGTTTGTCGGAAGAGGCTGGGTTTGTGCCTCTACTGCGGGAGGCTGGACATCAGTTGAGGGATTGTCCTGCGAACCCTCGCAGGGTAGTCCGTGGAGCGGTAGCAGCTCAGGGGGCACCGGCGAGAGTTCCTGCAGTGCAGCAGAGGGGTCCACTTCCGACCCAGCAGCAGCGGTTTGTTCAGCACCACCAGCAGCGGGGTGGTCAGGGTAGAGCCTTTGCTCTTGCAACTGAGGAGATCGAGCCAGTCGCAGATGTAGTTGCAGGTTCGGTTCTTCTTGATTCTTTTCCTGCCTTAGCATTGTTTGATTCAGGTGCTACGCACAGTTTTGTGTCAGTTTCTTTTGCACTTAGGCACAACATCATTGCTGAATATCTGGGTAGGACTTGCAAGATTATGACTGGGAATGGCATCATCCTAGTTAATAATGTTTGCAAGGGGCGGAGAGTTTCCTTGAGAGGCCGGGAGCTGAGTGCGTGTTTGCTCGTAATGCCACTCTTCCGAGTTACGATGTAGTACTCGGTATGGATTGGTTGAGCATGCACCACGCTAGCATCGACTGCAGAGGGGGCAGGATTCTGTTTAGGCCGCCGGGAGAGCCGGAGTATGAGTTCACCAGGGGTGCAGTAGAGCAGGGAGATGGTTTCTGTGGAGCGTTGTTGGCGGGCCGGTGTTGCCACATCCACTTATTGCTGAGTACTTGGATGTCTTTCCGGAGGAGCTGCCCGGGATGCCGCCAGATCGTGATGTTGAGTTCTCTATAGATCTAGTGCCGGGCGCTGAGCCTATCTCCCAGCACGTCTATAGAGTCAACAATAGCGAGTTAGCGGAGTTGAAGAAGCAGGTCGACGAGCTGGAGGACAAGGGCTTTATTCGATCTAGTTCTTCACCTTAGGGCGCGCCAGTTCTTTTCGTCCCCAAGAAGGATGGTACGGTACGTCTGTGTAGTGGTATTCGAACTAGAGTACCACTACAGCCTGCAGTAGGATTAGGATATATTTTGAAGGTACTCAATCACAGATAGGAACCCTTGAGAGATTCCCGAGACGACCCTGGAGAATCTTATTTAATTTCGATTTGAAAACTCTTTTCCTTGATTTGATTATCTTTACTTTCTGTTATTGAATTTGATTTTTAGGGATTATTATTGAAATTGAGTTAGTATTTACTGGTTTTGATGAAGATTGTTGAATTTTGAATCTTGATGTTAGCTATAGCATCCGAGTTTGTAGTTATGTGATTTGAAGGATTTTTGTTCATTTTTGAATCTTGATGATTCGTTGATAAATTTGATTTTTTTTTTAGTAATCGTTGTTGATTTAAATTTAATTTTTGTCAAGATGAAATTATATGGGCTAGGTCATCTAAGATTTGGAATCTAGTCTTCTACAGTCATATTGCCAGCATGGTGAGGACATATAGTTGACTTGGATATATTTCTCGGGTGTGGGAATTTAAGGTTTTCGCAGCCAAGCTAGCGGCATCGCGAAAATGTTAAATACCATGATCCTAGAGGTATGTGCCCAAGTCGAGGACTCTGTGATTATCGTAGCCTTGCTTACTAGTATGACGAGGATTTAGAGTACCATGATTTTGGATAGACGCATATGATTATCAGATTGTATCTTAAATGTTTTCAAACATGTTTTCTCTACTTTGTTTCAGTCATTAAAAAAAAAGAATTATTATTTGTTTGTTTGTCTAGTTTCCTATTATTTAACTCAGGAGTAAGTTTAGTTGGTTTTATAAACCTTGTGAAATTTCTTGCTATAAGTTTTTCATAATACAATGAATCGAAAATTTTGCTAGACTTTATCTTAAATTTGATATTTTAACTCTGGATTTTAAAATAATTTTCTCTTTTAAAACAGATAAGCAGCACAGATTTTATTACCATTTCTTCTCCTGCCAATATTTTATTTCCATCATTCCTTGTCTTATACGACTATCATGATTACATCAATTTCCTGTCTCGTATATAATTCTGTCAGCTATACCTTGAAAACTCTTGAACCTTCATACCATTTTGCTTGAGAAATGTTGAGAAAGTGACGTAAACCATCTAGTATGGAAATGACGTAATTGGTTATTATGTGATAATTTTGTAGGAATCAAAATGTTGGATGTCAAAAAAAATTTTGAGATAGAAATGTGGTAAAGGTTTAGAATGGAATTGAGTGATAAATGTTATCAATTTAGAAATAATTGCAGAAAATTTGGTTATGAGTAATTCATGGATGTATTTCAAAACTAATGAGGATATCAGAGGTCAACCTACTTTGAGAACTAGAAATCTTGGTTATTGATTCTTGGGAACTATTACAAGTCTATGTGAAATTTAGAAATGGAAATGAGAATTTGATTGTTTTCTATGATTATGCGAAGTTGAACCAGATATTTTGAGAGGGTGACTAGAGACAAAGAGAACGCAAGAATTTTACGTTATAGAAATTATTTGATGATTAGGAGAAATTGTAGAATTTAAAAAGGATAATATTTAAAGATAAACATGAAGGAAATATGAAGGTTGATTTATAAAACGAGAATAAATTTTGTATGACATGGTGGTATTATGGTTGAATAAATACGAGGCTTGATTTAAACAAGTACGAGGATTCCATAAACTGGATTTGGAGGTTTCAGATCTAATTTAGAACGAGGTGAAAGAATTTGGAAACTTGATTAAATGGGTAAGTGTTGATACCTAATTAAGAGGGGTATGCTTCGTGGGAAATGTTTTGGAAGTTTGGAATTTTGCCTATGGTGATTGTGGTAAAGGTTTAGATGATTGAAGGTTATATAATTTCGAGGGTAGTCATATGAAGGTTGATTTTTATTGGGATTTGTGAGAAAATATGATTTAGCAAATGACAGACTTGATGGTATTAGAGAGAGATGATTAACTTGACTCCTTATGAAATCTTCCCTTGTTTTTCCCCAAAGTGTTTTCAATATTATTGAATCATAGTTTCCTTAATCACGACCAAATCGACTTCGATTATCTTTTCTTATCATAATTATATCTTGGTTGTACTTAATTTTGATTGTGACCCGAATCTCTATCCTTGTATGCTCGTTCTCAGACTTTGTTGAACCTGTCCTCCACATTGCCTAAATTTTGATTTTCCCAATTTGATCAACTTAGATCGTATCGAGAATAAATATTTTTAATATATATTGTGATTGGATTTTTCGTTCAAGTGACTTTCATTCTTAACTTTGATTTTGATTTTTTCTGAACCCTTTAAAGATAATTGGTAGTTACTTTTCTTTATTTTTATGATAAGTACCAGTTTTCACATAGGATGGTAGGCTGTCTTACAGTTTTGATGATTGTTATTTTTGTATCTTTTCTAAGTTTAGCACTCTGGATTGCTTGTGTGTTTTGATACCCTATGACCAATTCGGTTAGCATGACTAGTATACCTAGATGAGACTTTCACTACCACCGTATGCCATGACCCTGTATGCCGTTCTTTTATTTGATGGTATGATTTGTTTAAGTTCTGGGACTTTGATTGTGGGGGTTTGACCTAGAGGGAGTAGGGACATTTTAATTTCGAGGACGAAATTTTTATAAGGAGGGTAGGATGTTAGCACCCTGAAATTCGGGTTGATTTTTTTTCATTTTATTTATTTTTGATTGTTTGGTTACATTAAATATTTCATTCTATTTATTTATCTGTTAGTGTACTTTTCATGCCATTGATATTTGGAGTATCAGGGATGTTCAACTCTGGAAATCTTCTTCACGAGTTTTGGAGTGGACACGATTACCTTCATGACGGTATATGGTGTCCCACCCAAACTTGTTCCCTTGTGCCC
Source organism: Iris pallida (assembly GCA_029216955.1). NCBI lineage: Eukaryota > Viridiplantae > Streptophyta > Magnoliopsida > Asparagales > Iridaceae > Iris > Iris pallida. Next base: position 25,290 of record JANAVB010033344.1, on the reverse strand, counting down.
CTTTTTCTTCGCTGAACTTCGGGTCAAATTAGACCGTTCGATCAGTAATTGATTTTCCTACTTTTTTCCTTGATCATTTTCAACGCGTTACCATGACATTTAAATTGGGAGCGCCAGACCAGTCATTTTCTTGAAACCAACTCCTCATTGATGATCTACTCGAGACGCTCGTCACCCATGACCTTTGTGTCCCCCTCAGATACGTCATTTTGAGCTCCATTTGATTCGCACAACTTTTCCGACACGTGATCCGATTTTATTTCACGCCACGGCGTCACATTCATTTTCCAACCTGATTTGTGGGTCCCCTGTCGACCAAAACTTGTCAGCCCCAACTATGGACATGGCCCACTTTGAGCCTACTATCCGTCCGCCACTTGTGTCCCATTTATTGGAATCCCCATGTGCTACTTATTTGCACATGATCATCAACGTCTAATTATAATTCTATTTTTGCACGATGTCCAGTTTTGACCCAATCCGGCTCCACCGAGCCCAGTCCAGCTCCATGTTATTCTCTATCGGGACACCCTCGTATTTTCTTGCCCAAAAATATTAATTATTCTTTCTACCTATTTTTCTATATTTATCGGAATTTTCTGTTGAATTAAATCCTATAGGAATGACCAATTTTCCCCTAATTAATTCATAGCCCTTGATTCCCTTCAATTGATCCCAACCCTTGATTTTCCCCTCACATCCATAGCAGCATGCTGCCGGCCCTAACTTTGAGAGGAATACACTTTTTCCTTCTCTCCCTCTCTCATAATTAATAACACCTCTTTCTCTCTCTCCTTCCTTTTTTTTTCTATTCCTATACTCAACTACAACAACACCAACACCATCAGCAACTACAACACACACCCGACCTCCACAACTTCCCCAGGCCGACCTCCCCTCCGGCGTGGCCTCGCCGCTGGCCATGGCCTCCACCCACAGCTCCTCCTTCTCCTCCTCCTCTTCCATATCATCATCTTCACCATTAACCCGAGCCACCATCTAATCATCACCACCACCTCCTTAAGCCAACCCGACCACCACAACATCTTAGCCCAGTCGACCACCCCGCCGCCGCACGTTCGCCGTGCATCCCCACGGCGCCTCCGCCGGGCCAGGACGGCCGCGCAGCCGCACAGAGCTGCACAGCAGCGGCGCACAGTGCAGCAGCTGCACAGCCGCGCAACTCCGCGCGCGTGCAGGCGCCACCGCCGGCGCCACCGTCGCCGTGGTCGGCGTGGCCGACCCCCGCGTGGCCGACCCCCGCGTGGCCGGCGCACCCCCGGAGAAGGCCCCGTGGCCGTTGCTTCTCTCCCCGACGCGTATCGGAGGCGATCCGTGCGTTTGGCACGGGTTCCCGTCGTGACGAGCTCGGAAACGACGCTGAAATTGCGCCCCGTCGCAGCGACTTCGTGCGCGTTTTCTCGGAGATCCGACCGTTGGATCGGCGATTTCTTCGCTCCGTCGCAATCTCGGTATATCCACCTTCATCCCTGTCAATTTTCGTCCGTTAATTTTATCGTTTGATACATCAAAACCGGCCACCAAGTTGACCGTTTAAATTGTATTAAATTTGGACAGTTTCGTGGGGCCAACTTCGTCAGCTTGTATATCCTCCACCGCAGCTCCGTTTGGCGTGCTACCAGTTCCGGTGCGAAGCTGGTATAACCCTCTTACTACCCCTTCAGTTTTGTTTCATTGTGAGCTTGTTTGATTGGTTGAATTCGACGCCAAAGTTGGCCGTCCGAATTCGTAATTTCCAACTTGTAAAATTCCATTTTTGAACACGGGACTCCAGATTTCATTTCTGACACCACCATTAGACTTGTGGCATCGTTCTGGCATGTTTTCATATAAAATTTGTTAGATTTGGAGAACGTGGGCCCGGGCACGTTTTTCGGTGCAAAGCGGGTCCCACATTCTGGGTCAACGGGACTTTTTGACGCTGGCTCATCGGAATCCAATTCCGGAGATACCGTTGAGTTCGTATCGTCATTCTGGACTCGTTGACATATAATTTGCTAGGTTTTGGTGGACATTGGGTCTGGCACGCATTTCGGTGCAAGTCGGATACCAATATCCGGGTCAACGGGCCATTTTGAGTTCGGCTCATCGGAATCCAATTCCGGAGATACCATTGAGTTTGTATCATCATTCTGGACTCGTTGACAGGTAGTTTGCTGAGTTTTGAGGACTTTGACTCCGGCACGCATTTTCGTGCAAACCGGAATTCCAAGTTCTGGTCAACGGGCCAAATTGAGATCGGGTCAACGGAATCCAATTCTGGAGATACCGTTGGGTTCGTATCGACATTTTGGTTTCGTGGACATAATTTTATATTTTATTGGCTTGTTTTCTTGCACGTTTTTCGGTGCAAAACGGCTCCGACACGGACACCGTTTTGGCCCGAAATTACCTTTTTGCCCTTGTGTCCAAATTGGACCGACGGAGGCTATCCTAGCTAAATTGACCATTCTGGACACGTTGGCGATGTTTATTTCATCGTCCGACAATGTTTGTTGATAGTTTCTCTGAGTTTAGCATTTTCTAATTAATTAATAATTAATTCATATAATGTTCGTATTTCGGGATTAGTACAACGAAACTGAGATCAGCCAATTCCAGTGATCTCGCATCGCTGAAATTGACATGTTGGACACGTGGATCACTATAATAAGATTATCAACCTTACCGATAATCTTCTTATCTCGATTTGCGTGCCGTAAGTTTCGACGTACAAATAACGAAGTACACTTTATTTTAGACTAGAATTGACCCTGATTGACCTAAGTTGACCAGTTGACCCAGAGTCAACTGTAAGTCAACACTTGACCTAGTTTGACTAGATTATTGACCGGAGTCGACCTAGAGTTGTTTGACTTAGAAGAACCTAGAATAAAATAGATTGTTGTGGATTCATTTATTACAACTTGAACACCTTTAACCTGTGTTGCTTTAAATAGGACTCTGTGGCTTCAGTGGGACCCCTCTATACTTATCAGCTGTTCAGGTTATCGAGGCGAGTACATTCTCTGTTCATTTCATATCCTGCTTAGAATTATTTCCTGCAGTAGATTACTTTACTTGTACTGTCACGTTGGTCCACGGATTGGTACTATATGGATCCCTTCTTGAGATGTTATCCTTAGGGAGCATCGGGTACTCTATGTTTTGTGCGTTTCACTTGCATGGCGTTATCACTATGCTTCGTTGATTCTTCGATCACTTGTGACATACTCTTATGATCACAGAGTCCCTGGAATCCTTATCCCATTTATGGGTCTACTATATATCACCTTCGGGGTCTATCACCTTCGGGTCTACCACCTTCGGGGTCTACCACCTTCGGGGTCTATTACATAGCATCATAACATAACCTGCTGGATCCTTGTGTATTGATTGGGGGTACGGGGGAGTATATGTGGACATGTGAATATACACCAGTAGTTTCTTATCAGAATCATTTCTTAGTGTCTTATCAAATCATCCCAGGCCATTTACATGTTCATATTGTACTCTGACTCACTAGTCACATGCTAGTTCTCTATGTATTGTAGATATTTCTATTACAGTTACCTCTCTGTTTACATACTGTTTTCTTTCAGTACCTGTATCTTACTTTACTGCATGTTATATGTTTTCTAAGCTGCTATGATCTGTTGAGATGTACTGTACTCGCTCCAGTCCTGACTGGACCTGTTTAAATTTTACAGATAGCTTGGAGGTTGCCTGCTAGCCTAGAGACACAGTAGGGTTTGTTTAGGTAGTTATTTCTTTTTGTCTGGAGTTGTATTTACTTTGTGGATTACTGTACCTTTATTTGAGTTTTGAAGATGTATTTCTGGGTTCATGTATCTTAGACACTTAGACTTCTATCTCCTGTATTTATTTTGGATTTTATGTTTTATCTATTCTTATCATGCTCTACCTTAGATGTGATTGAGTTGTATCTGCTATGTCACCCCCATTCGGGGAGTATAAACTGTTTAGTCTTATACTGTTAGATGCATTGAGACCTAGACAGCGTTCTACCGCCGACACTACTGCGGCGTAGGCTGGGCGTTGTTACGTCCTCGTGCCCTAACTCTGGGGCGCGGGTCGTGACAGTACGGTACGTCTGTGTATTGATGCAGAGGCGCTCAACAACCTTACCATCAAGAACAAGTATCCTCTGCCGAGGATTGATGACTGTTCGACCAGTTGAGCGGCGCGAGGGTTCTCGAAGATCGACTTGCGTACGGGGTACCATCAGCTGAAGGTGAAGCGGATGACATTCCGAAGACTGCCTTTCGGACTCGCTATGGCCAGTATGAGTATACCGTCATGCCGTTTGGGTTGACCAACGCCCCGGCGGTATTCATGAACTTGATGAACAAGGTATTTCACCAGTACCTTGACAAGTTCGTGGTGGTCTTCATTGATGACATCCTCATCTATTCGAAGACGCCAGAGGAGCACGAGGAGCACCTGAGGATTGTGTTGGACACTCTCAGGAGGGAGCAGCTGTATGGGAAGTTGTCCAAGTGCGAGTTCTTCTTGGATCGCGTGGAGTTCCTAGGCCATGTTGTCTCTGGCGAGGGGATTTCAGTGGATCCGAAGAAGATTTCTGCAGTGGAGTCCTGGTCGACGCCGAGCTCTGTAGCAGAGGTTCGGAGTTTTCTGGGTCTGGCAGGTTACTACCGGAGGTTCATACAGGACTTTTCTAGGATTGCCCAGCCGATGACCCGCCTTACCAGGAAGGACGAGGAGTTTGTTTGGTCCGATGAGTGCCAGGCCGCCTTCGAGGAGCTGAAGGCGAGATTGACTACAGCTCCTATCTTGACGCTGCCATCTGGATCTGGTGGTTATACGATCTACAGTGATGCTTCAGGACGGGGTTTGGGTTGTGTGCTTCAGCAGCATGGGAAGGTAATTGCCTATGCATCTAGGCAGTTACGTCCTCATGAGAGGAATTACCCTACCCACGATCTTGAGCTGGCAGCGGTCATCTTTGCTTTGAAGCTGTGGAAATACTATCTGTACGGAGAGCGAGTTGAGATCTATACAGATCACAAGAGCTTGAAGTACGTGTTTACCCAGAAGGAGCTGAATATGAGGCAGAGGCGATGGTTAGAGCTGATGAAGGATTTTGATATATCCTTGCAGTACCATCCGGGAAGGCCAACGTGGTCGCGGATGCTTTGAGCAGGTATCCCGTGGCTATGTGTTTGACGATGGATCGTCACCTTCTGGCAGATCTGGAGAGCTTGGGCATAGAGGTGATAGTTCCTGGGTTCGAGGCGCAGATGTGGGGTCTGCAGGTGCAGTCGGAGCTGATGGACAGAGTCAGGGCAGCTCAGTTTGAGGATGAGGCTCTGAAGGTCATCAGGGAGCAGGTCCAGATGGGACTGTTGAAGGAGTTCTCTTTAGCAGGGATGGGTCGTTGAGGCATGGTACCAGATTGTGCGTGCCGAGCGGAGGACTTCGGGAGGAGGTTCTTCAGGAGGCGCACCGTTCTCAGTACTCTATGCATCCCGGAGCCAACAAGATGTATAGGGACCTGAGACAGCATGTTTGGTGGTATGGCATGAAACGTGAGGTGGCTCAGTTCGTTGCGAGATGCTTAGTGTGCCAGCAGTGAAGGCCGGGAGGCAGAGACCCGGTGGATTGCTCCAGCCACTCCCCATTCCTGAGTGGAAGTGGGAGCATATCACTATGGACTTTGTATCTGGGCTTCCGCGCTCTCCAGGAGGAAAGGATGCGATTTGGGTCATTGTTGATCGATTGACCAAATCGGCCCACTTTTTGCCTTTCAAGGTGGTTTGTCGACGGAGAGGTTGGCCGAGATGTACGTGCGACAGATAGTCCGATTACACGGGTGCCAGTGAGTATAGTCTCGGATCGGGACAGCCGATTCACTTCCCACTTCTGGCAGTTTAGCTTAGCTTGGGCATATCGCTCAAGTTCAGTACAGCATATCACCCCCAGACAGACGGGCAGTCGAGAGGACGATTCAGACCCTCGAGGATATGCTGCGTACCTGTGTCTTGGACTTCGGGGATCTTGGGAGGACCACCTTCACTTGGTAGAGTTTGCTTACAACAACAGCTACCAAGCCAGTATAGAGATGTCACCTTTCGAGGCTCTATACGGACGGAGGTGCCGTACTCCCTTGTCTTGGGATGATGTTGGTGAGAGGGTTTTGCTTGGCCCTGAGATGGTGGTAGATGCTGCAGAGAAGGTTAGGATTATCAGAGATAGACTTCGGGTAGCGCAGGATAGGCCGGCACTGGGCTGATAGCCACCGGAGACCATTGGAGTTCGAGGTATAGTCTAGATTTTTCTAGTATTTGAGTCTGATTGTGATTGTTTTAGATAAGCTCTAAGTCTTGTTTTGTTCTTAGGTTGATGATCTTGTCTTTCTGCGGATTTCTCCGACGCGTGGCACGATTCGTTTTGGTGGCGACGGGAAGCTTAGCCCACGATACATTGGACCATTCCGTATCCTGGGCAGGGTCGGTGCAGTGGCTTACCGACTGGAGTTACCGCCAGCACTGGAGGGAGTGCACTGTGTGTTCTACGTGTCGCAGCTGAGACGGTACGTGGTAGATCCCAGTCACGTCTTAGACCACTCCGAGATCGAGGTGGGACCGACACTCAGTTACCCGGAGAAGCCGGTCGAGATCTTGGACCGAAGAGAGAAGGTGCTCCGGAACCAGGTCATTCCCTTGGTTCGCGTTGCATGGAGACACCCACTCTCCAGGTGAGTCCACCTGGGAGAGAGAGGACGACATGCGGGAGCGATTCCCATATCTCTTCGAGCCTTGAGGTAAATTTCTTTTCTTTTCTTCTTTGTTCAGTTCATGATTGCTGTGTTAGTCCTCATTCAATTTCGAGGACAAATTTTTTTTAAGGAGGATAGATTTGTCACCCCCAATTTTTCAAATTAGGGGTATTTTTGTCATTTTCAAGTTTAATGATATTTTCGGAATTTTATTTGATTTTATATGATTTTTAGGAATTTATTTAGTCGGTTTGAATTTTATCCAATTCGGACCAATTTGGAGACCCGGTAGCCTGGACCTTAGTGGGACCCACAAACTAGCTGTGTTTGGCCCACATGCCATCATAATTAGGCTAGAAATCTTTAACCCTATTTCCATGACTTAATTAGTCATTTTAGAGACTTAATTAGTCATTTAGAATCGAACCAAATCAAACCGAACCAACCCGATTCCAAATTGAACCAAACCAAGCTTAATGGGTTGTGGGCTATTGGATCCCAACCCAATAGCCCATGGAGAGGTGGCCGGCCATGCTAAACCCCCCCCTCTCTTTCTTCTCCACAAAGTCACCCACTTCTTCTTCTTCAAAAATCTCTTCTTCCTCCAAGCTCTCTCTCTCTCCATTAGGTTTGTCATTAACTCTCTACTTATTTCTCCTCTTCATTTACTTCCCTCACATTAATTAGAGAGGATAACATTCTCTACACTTTGCCCCTAGATTTCATTAGGTTCCCTAAAATCTAGGTTAAGGGATTAATTAGGAGTTTTATATTGAATAATATGTATATATATATATGTGAATATATATGTGTATATATGTATGTATGTATAATATATATTGTGTGTGTGTGTGTGTGTAGAGAGTAGTGGAAATGAAGAATGTTGGTGGTGGTGGTAGTGTAGAGAGTGGTAGTGGTGGAGTTGTCATGGGTGTGTGTGTGTATGTGGTTATATACCTATACATAAGTATATGAGTTTATATTATATATATGGTTGTGTGTATATATATGTATTTATATGTGTGTGTGTTTATATATATAGAGGGATGGATAGATATATATTATAGATATCTAATTACCTATAGGAAATTGTAGATAGATGTATATATATATAGATATATATATATGTAGATAGATATATATATGATAGTATATGTATATACATAGAGGGTCGAGAGGGAGAAGTAGTAGCAGCAGCAGCTGCAGAGGCATAGCAGCAGCAAGCAGCTGCGCAGTAGCAGCAGGCAGCATGCAGCAGCAGCAGCTGCAGGACTGCAGCAGCTCAGCAGTCTAATGCAGCAGCAGCAGCAGCTTAGTGCAGCAGCACAGCTAGCAGTCCAAAAACCCCCCTGTGACCCCTACGTACACCTTAAACCCCCCCAATGGCCTATATATATGTATATATGTAGGTATATATATATATATAGATATATATATGTATATTGTGGATAGATAGGTAGGAAGTTAGAAAGAAGAAGTTAGGAATAAGGAGAGAAGAAAGGAAGAATTGAAAGAAAGATAGAAGAGAGAATAGAAAGAAAAGAGAAGAATTAGGAGGAGTTAGGAAACAAGAAGAAGGATTTGAGTTAGAAGAAACAGATGAGAATAAGAAGAGAAGAGGAACTAAAAATTGAGATGAAAAGAGGAGATTGAGAATTAGAGTAAAAGAGGACTTTTTGATAGAAATCGAGTTAGAAGGGAAATTGAGCCCGGAGCATCGGATCGCGATAAAACTTGACATGGACCTAGGTTACGTGATTTAGATTTTTCGGGTAAGCTTCCGGATGGAAATCGGGGTCATAGGGCCCGGTATCGTGCCGTGTCAATGCATATCTCGAAATATTCGAGATTTCTGCAAAGGGCCGTAAGGTGGACTAAACGTCCACTTTACTTAGGTATTTTGTAGATAACGAACCTATAGGATACCCTACTACCCTAGGAGATCGGGTCAAAATAACTAGCGTAGGTAGGCTATCTAGATTATCGCCAAGGGTAGAAATTTACCCTTAAAAAGGGTAAATTAGGGAATTGGCCCACGGCCAAGATTTGAGTTTCCAAGTCCAAGATGGACTTGGATAGGATGGTTAGGTGTGGTAATGAGTAGGATTAGCTGTCTAAACCTAGTCTTGGACCCGGTTGACCACGGTTGACTTTTTGGACTAAAAGTCAACTATGGGTCAACACTTTACCCAATTTGGTCCCAAATTCCATCCAACTTGGACCGTTGACTAAAAGTCAACTATTAGTCACCAGTGACCTAGAGTTGACCTAGTGTTGACCTCGAGTTGACCAGAATTGACCCGTTGACCAAAAGTCAACGGTAAGCCAGTTTTCGACCTAGATTGATCCGGTTTACTTCTAATGTTCTCCCATGACCAAGATTGACCCGACTAGACATGTCTTGACCTAGAATGACTAGATAGGGTTTATTTTGATTTAACTTTACTTCCTAAACTTAGTATTGATACGTCTTGTTCTCTATAGGTCCTCGAGATGCTGCATTTGCTCCGATTGACGTACCATATCATATTTCAGGCGAGTACATTCTCTGACACTTTTCCAATTTATGCTGACTGATATAATCCATATAATTAGTGTAGATATGCTTGTTCTCGACACATTGGTCACACGGGTTGGTATTCATGGATCCCGACATGAGGTGTTATTCCTTGTTGTCTTGGTATGTCTTGTGCAAGCCCCCTTGTAGTTCTTGTGCAGTACATGGACGCCGATTCTCGAGGAGACTAGCTCCCTGCTCGTAGAATCCCGCGTCGTGACGTGTCTTGTTTGGATCCACTCTACCAGTCGAGGACGGGGAGTATTAGTGTAGACATGTGGTCATTATCCACCTTGTTACTCTTGTAGACCTTGTGAGTGTTAATCATATACTCCACGTATTTAACCAGGCCAGTAGACCTTGTGCAAGACCTAAGCCGGCCACATGTTGTAACTAGTATTCATACACCTAGATATATGATTCTTGATTCTTGTACATGCCATGATCAGTTTACTTGCCTTGTTCTAGCTTTAGTTTTACAGCTTACCTTGCCATGATTCTCACATGTACATTATATGATTTTTTGTATATACTCTCTATTTACAGATTATAGCTTTTGTCATATCTTGTGAAATGTTGTTAGTGGATTGTACTCGTTCCATCCTGACAGGATATGTTGAAAATATTACAGATGCAGATGAGGGAGACTACTGTACCTACTACGGTCCGGATGACATAGTGGGAATAGACTTGGAGACTTTGGTCCAGCATGGCTTAGCTCCGCCTGACGAGACCCTACCTATTACTTAGTTAGTGTAGGTCTTTGTACTGGACATTGTCTCCAGCTACTTTGAGACTGTATTACATTTTGGACTGTATTAGAGACTTGGACTGTATATATTCTTTGTGTTTGGACTTGACAGGTTATTATTATTTTATCGTCTTGTTGTCTTTACATTTCAGTCTTTACTTTGTTATCTTAGAGTCGTAATTGAGTACTCGTATATATATTCATTGCTTGTCCTCCGTTCGGAGTTGACCATATTCTCGACAGGTTTTTGTTATATATATATAAACTGTTTAGAGTAGAAAAATCTACAGCGTTCCACGCCGATTTTTCGGTGAGGGCTGGGCGTTGTCGCGTCACGTGCCCTTTTAGCGGGTGCGGGTCGTGACAATTGTAGAATGATTGCTTACTCAATTGTTTATACTTAGATTAGTTTAGCTTCGATATTTCTATCATGCTTGGATCTGAAATTTCGAGGACGAAATTTTTTCTAAGGAGGGTAGAGATGTCACTTCCCGTTCCCAGAATATGTATTCTAAATACATGTACTGCTGGAATGTATTCATTTAATATTTATCATGTATTGCTCTGTATTTAAATTCCTTTAATTTTCTGTTAATTAATTTCCTGCAATTTTATTCTGCACTTTACTTTCTGCTTTTATACTCTGCTTTAGCTTTGCTATGGGTTCGGCTCAGATTGGTTTAATTATGTTGGTTCATCATGAACCGAAATAAACCCCCCACCTACCACCACCCCTTCCATTTAAAGCCCATCTCCTTTCTCTCTCTTCATTACTTCACCATTACTCTTCTTCTTCCTCATAACTCTCCCACCAACCTAGAAGAGATAGGCAAGTGCCAACTTGCTTCTTGATGGATCCCTATTTTTATTGTTCTATCATCTTCCCTATTTGATTTTAAGTCTCTTTAGTACTTAGCATTTTCAATTTCCATGGCTTATTTGTTGTAGATCTAAGTTTGTTACATTTTCGGATTTCTTAGGTTTTGATCTAGTAAACTTTGTTATCTTCAAGTTTTGATGGTTCCATGTTGTAGAGAATTTCGTTCTACCCAATTTTGACCTATGGAAGTCCATATTTGGACTTGGGATGAAGGATTTATGAAGCTTGGAAGCAATGGCTTCCATGGTTCCCATGGTTCTGTTCTCAGAAAATTCGGAGAAGAAGGACAGCCCCAGCGCATCAAATCTTCATTCCTCAGCGCATGGAAATCTTTATTCCCACAGCGCATCAAATCTTCATTCCTCAGCGCATGGAAATCTTTATTCCCACAGCGCATCAATCTTCATTCTTCAGGCGCATGAGATTATTTATTTCCCAATCTCATTTCTCAGGCGCATGGATTATTTATTTCTCAATCTTATTCCTCAGGCGCATGAGATATTTATTTTCCACAGCCGCATTCCTCAGGCGCATGAGATTATTTATTTCCCAATCTCATTCCTCAGCGCATGATATTTATTTCCCACAGCCGCATTCCTCAGGCGCATGAGATTATTTATTTTCCAATCTCATTCCTCAGCGCATGATATTTATTTCCCACAGCCGCATTCCTCAGGCGCATGAGATTATTTATTTCCCAATCTCATTCCTCAGGCGCATGGATTATTTATTTCTCAATCTTATTCCACAGCGTATGATATTTATTTTCCACAATCTCATTCCTCAGGCGCATGAGATTATTTATTTTCCAATCTCATTCCTCAGGCGCATGGATTATTTATTTCTCAATCTTATTCCACCGCGCATGATATTTATTTTCCACAATCTCATTCCTCAGGCGCATGAGATTATTTATTTCCCAATCTCATTCCTCAGGCGCATGGATTATTTATTTTCCAATCTTATTCCACAGCCCATGATATTTATTTCTCACAGCCGCATTCCCACAGCGCATGAGTTTAATTATTTCCCAATCATTTTCCACAGTGCATGAGATTTATTTATTCCCCAATCATTTCCCACAGCGTATGAGATTCTTTATTTTTAAACATTATTTATTTCCTAATGTTATTTTTCGAATTTGGCATTAATTAACATTGATTGTTATCTTGATTAATTATTGATCATGCGTTCCTAGATGGAACTAAGAGACTGGCTAGTCGTCTTATTGAAATGAATGAATGAGACACGTTCATATTAAGTATGAACTACTATAATCGATTGGCCGATCCCGAATATTGACATATAGGCACACATGCAGGCTTTAATTTATTAATTTATTTATTTTACTATAAAAGAAGCATGTGTACTTTATGGTCAAGGCATGATTGTTCCGTGGTTAGTTTGGATTGTTGCATTACGCTATGTAAGACCTACAACCTAACCGCACAGGCATCGTTGTAGAGTTGTGCATATCGTACCCCGTACTAAAGTACTCATTCCGAATGACCATGATCCACGGCATGGGATTTCACTCAACGTAGAGACTATTAAGTTAAATAAAAATAATGATTGCATGGAGAGAATGGGTTCCCGAGTTCTTACATGGCAGCCCTCTTGGGACTCGTAGTACCCGACAGGCCGGCTGGTCCCCACAGATACTGCAAGCCTGCCACACGGGCATGGAGCGGTATCTGGTAATACTATTTATTGTATATTATATATTGATGACGGGCGTCCCGCTGGGACTCGTCTAATTCATGATTGGCGCAATTGATTGATTGGATCGACTAGCCTTGCTTGTCCATAGTAAGAACTGAGAAATCTTTATTGCATAATTCCAGGATAACTTGGAGCTCACAGTAGTAAGCCGTAGGAGTTGGATGGCCGTTAAGTTGATTTGTTTGTGTACTGTACCTACTCTGTTACCTAACTGAGATGATCAGAGCATCAGGACATGACGGGCCAACTTCTGTCCTTGTTTGGTTGGGAGGTTGGTTCGAAGTGTCGTGATGTTATGTGAATCCCAGTAGCATGCAGAGATCTATTATTATATTCTCTTACTTACTGGTTTATGTCCTTCATATCGTCCTTCCTTGCGGTACTTGCTATTAGAGGTCTAACCTCTCTGGTTTTGCATGGCCAGATTTAGAGCCGGTTCCCGAGGACTCAGCTTACCTCTACCTCCAAGATGGTCAATACTAGAGGGATGATCGCAGGAGGACTCGAGTGGGTTCCTTACCTCCCCGCTCGTTTTGTTATTTACTTTATACTTTGCCGTTTGGCACCGACATGTTAGTCGGATTGTCTTGCACTTATTTTTGCATAATTGTAATTAAGTCAGACTGCAGCTGATAACAATTGTGTATACTTTGCTACATCATCTGGCTATGTTTTGTAAAGCCAGATATCAAGAACATTTTGACTGAGCGTTTGGGACGCCTTACTGCTTTATCTTACATGTTCTCTATTTCTGTTTCTTGTTTGAATGATTGAGACAATAGATGTGAAGTGACCATAGCGAGACTTTCATGTAGTATGCACCCCCTTGTCTTTTAGACAGCATTGATCGTATTATACGATATTCATCTACCCGTAATACGTAGCTGGCTGAGTCATTCCCCCGCTCTCCAGTATTCTGGTTCTGGGGCGTGACAGGGTCGGAGGAGGAGGAGGAGAGGGGGTCGGGAGAGCAGGGGAGGGGGGTCGAAGGAGGAGGGAGGAGGAGGGGAGGGGGGTCGGGGGAGGAGGGAGAGGGGGACAGGGCCGGCCCGGAACATTTTGATGCCCAGGACTAAATACAAAATGATGCCCCTTCTTCAAAAAAATATTGAAAATAAAGTATCAATTTTTTGTGCATAATACAATAAATCAAAGTGAAATCTTTTGGACTGGGGCCTGATACATGCCAACTAACATTAAATTTTGCATGAATATATCTTGGCAAATGGCAATACTAATTCCGTAGTTAAAAAAAAATCGATGCAATATGTTATTTAACATTTCTTGTTTATATTTTTTCAATACTAGGATTGAGATATATAGGCTTGTTTGCCTAATTTATCAACAACGGAGAAACTCAAGAAACATAAAAAAAAGAAGCCAAAATCAGGAGGAACAAAAGTTACAAGAGGAACAAAAGTTACAAAACATTTCAATTTGAAAATGAAAACATAGTGAAATCTTAAGTGCAAAGATTTACGAAAAGATATTCAACACTACGAACCTATAATTTTAAGTGTGAAATCTTAAGTGCAAAGATAACGAAAAGACTCATCGCGATCGTCTCATCGGTATTCAACACTGTCACGACCCGTTACCCAAATTGTTGGGCCGGGCCGAGCCATGTCCAGCCTACGCTTAAGATAAAGCGCAGTAAGCTGTTCTAGAGATAACAAGATAAGACTAAATGTGCTAACAATTCTATAAGTGAAGAAATCATAAATGCTCCAAACACAAAAGTCGTCTCATATATAGAAATAAGTCCAAAGTACAAGTCTGAAATGTAAAACTGGATACATGTCCAGTTATAAAATGATAGAGTCTAATACATGACTACACTAGTATCCCAAGTAGCTAAGCAACCTACGAGTCTCCCCACAGGAACATCCTCGTAAAGCAGAGCCGGGTCCTCGGCAGTAACTCCATAATAATGAGTCGCAGAGTACTCCTCCTCAGTAAGTATACCTACAACGTTATCCTGTCAGGACGGAGCAAGTACTGTTTTCTAGCAACTAGCATATGAACATGGCATAACATAGAAGAAATAACTGGAAACATGGCATCACACAATCTATCATGGCAAGGATACATATGTCATAAAGACAGATGTATATGTAATGTTTAAAACTGTAGCAGTACGTGATCGTTCAATAGGTATACAATGTACTGAGGCCAATGTAAAGATAAATGTACTTCCGTACAAGTGATAGGGCGAGAGGTGTACATACGCACAAATCTGCCTTGGTAAGTAAGCCTACGGCGCCGTAACATATAAATGAAACTTTGCTCGGTACTATATAGGGGGGGCATGATCACGTACTCTACTATCATTTTTCTCATAATCCACTCTAATCATGTGAGAGACAAAGAACTGTATGAGCATGGTAGTAATGGAAAGTACAACATGTGATGTTTTAACTTGCTACCCCCAAGGATCAGCATTTAACATGGTGGATTTTGCAGTTCATTTATGTGACAATATGTAAAGTTTGTAGAAAGTACTTGCCTCTAGCAAAGCAAAACAGCTGCGATAAATGTGCTATAGATGTCCGTAACTCGTCACTGTAGCAAAAACAATAAACTTAGCTTTACACTAAGCTAAAACACTAAGACACTAACTGGTGAAAACACACTTGTGACTGGGCACCTAGCCCAAATGATGACTTGGCATAGGAGACCAATGTGGGGAGACACACTATGTTAACTAACTTCCTAGGGTCTTACAACTAGTGAGGGATGGGGTTCAACACGACTAAAACTCCAAATAACACAAAAAGCTACAAGTCGTAATTAATCAATAAATAAATCAAAAGATCATTTGTTCTAACAATTTTAGAGATAACAAAAAGCCTAGTTTTCTTAAAGTAAAGTACTAAAGTGATCCTTGTTAATCATAGAAATTTATATAATTTTTTCTGGAATTTATTAACCAGTACAAAATATTTATAAAATCAGTTTTCCTAAGTATACAGAAAATGAGTTTTGGTTTCATATGCCAAACTAGGGGCAAAACAGTAATTTAAATACTACAAAATTATACTAAATTAGCTAACTTAACAAAGTATCTAAAAACTATTTTTTTCCATAATTTTAGCAATACTTTAAGTATTTTTAGAAAAATCAAAAACAGCAATGCACACAATAATTATTATTCGTATTTTGTCCATGTATATAATTTGAACCAAAGTTCAAATACAGGACCCAAGGCCATGAATCAAGTCCAATATGACTTGTACAGGTCTTGAATGTGTGAAAAACATTGAGCCCAAATATCCATGCTAGGCTTGGACATCAAATGGTTGCAGTAATTTAAATACAATAAAATACAATTTAAAAATAGTCAAAATAATATTATTATTTAATAAGGCAAATTTATACAAAAGAATATATACATACCTATGCTAAAAGGATGTATACAGTTATATAAGGAAAAATACTAATTTATAAAGTATATAATATATATACAAATAAATATATATATATATAAGAATACACTTAAAATATAGTGTAATATATAATATATATATACATAGGAAAATATATATATAAACATATATATATATATATATATATATATATATATATATATATATATATATATAATTACTAACTAATAAATATATACCTAGATATTAAATACTGTTAAATACAGTATACATACATATATATATATATACACTAATATATATATATATATATATATATATATATATATATATATATATATATATATATATATATACATATATATATAAATATATATATAAAACTGAAAAAAGAAAAAGAAAAAGAAAAGAAAAAGGAAACTGAAAAGGGGGGCTCGAACTCAGCCCAGCACAGCAGGGGGGGTTTAATTCGTTCGGACGGGCCAGTGGGTCGGCCCGTGCTTTGTGTTAGAGTTAGGGTTAGGTTTAGATTTATTTCTGATTAGGTTAGTTATACATAAAAAAAAAATATAAATTTTGTCCTGTGTCCAGACAGTTCAGGACACAAGTATCTACGTGTCTTCGCCTAGCACGACACGTACGAGCTCAGTCTCGTGTGTCCTCGGCTGCGTTCGTGTTCGCCAGGACACGGCGAACACTTTCGACCCAACACGAGACACGCACGACACGTTGCGACACTTGCAACTTACGTGTCCGGCCGTCGTAGGGGGGGTTTGAGGGTGCTGACGGGCGGAGGAGACGTCGGCGTCACGACGCTTGGGTGGCGCTGGGGGTTGGCTCAGCGCGACGAACCTAACGGTGGTGGTTGCGGGCGGTGGTGCTCGGCGGTGGGGCTGGACTGGGGGTTAGCCGGAGTTAGGGTTCCGGTTAGGGTTCTTGGGAGATGGGCGGAGCTAGGGCGTCGGTGGTGGTCGGGGGAAGTGGTAGCTAGGCTGAGGGGGAGAGGGGGAGTTTAAATAGGAAAGAGGGCGGTGGGGTTGGTCGGGGGGCAGCCGGAAATGGCGGAGGGGGCAGCGTCGGTCGGTCGGGGCAGCGTTCGAGTCAGAGGAGAGAGAGAGCTGCTCGTGGGGGGGGGGGGGGGGGGGGGGTTTGGCAATTTTGCAATAGGGTCCTCTAGTTTTAGGATAATTACAAATAGGTCCAAACAACAGTAAATGCAAATTAGAATTTGCATTCCGCATTAAAAACAATTTGTTTATTACAAACTAATATTAAAACAATTCTAATTATTACAAAACTATATTAAAACAATTTTGAAAATTACAAATTGATATTTTAATATATAAACTTATTTAAAATCATTTAAAAATTCTAGAAAAAAATTCCTAAAAAATCATAATAAATATTTTAAGGCTATAAATGACATTAAAAATTAATTAGCACTAATTAAAAATGAATTTGAAAATCAGGGGCTTACAAACACCAATGTGGGATCAACTACAACTCACAACACGTAGTGAGCTAAATATACTACAGAAGCTATTGAAACTTAGTTACTATGAAAACGTGCATAAATAGAGATATTACTAAAGAAGACCGAAGATCTACTACAAACAATATGTATCCTAATTTTTAAAAGATGCAAAATTACAAGTCTGTTCATGTGTCTGTGCAAAGTAGATTATATGTCAATATAACTTAGAACTTTGGAAAAAAATAAACTGCAACAATAGAACCCCTCATTCAAAAGATGGGGGCAAAGAGGATTGTCTTCAATCATCGACGACAGAGAGAACTCAAAAAACATAACAAAGCCAACATCATGAGGAACAAAAGTTACAAAATATTTGAATTCTCAAAATGAAAGTCTAGCTAAAATATCAGATTCGCATTGATACCTCTATCTCACCTTTTCGTCTCCTCTTCGGGTCAAGGTTCAAGCAGAGGCCAGAGAGAGAGAGAGATAGAGTGAGTGAGAGAGAGAGAGTAGCTTGTCTGTTGTCGGGGCCTTCTTTCTGTAGTCTTACTTCGCAGAATCCTTGTGAAGGATTCTAGGAGAAGAAATTGAAGAAAATTAAAAATTTGTGTTTCAATTATAAGCAAAAGAGAGAATGAAGAGAGAATTAAAATGAACAATTCAAAAAAAACTTATTGCTGGTCATCTGAAATCGAAATGAAGTTATGGGAAGACTGAGGTATTAAAATGAACAATGAGGTTCCCCTCTGAAATACAAAAGAAAATCTGAAGTGATGGGAAGACTAGTTTTTTCTTTGAAATTGAAGAGTCGGACGGCTATCGAATTCCTATGCGCCATGTCCTATTTGTTGAATTGCTATAATGATTTTTTTTCCGACCTTGACTTTGAAAAAGAAATCAGAATAACAATATTTTATTATTTGTTATTATTACTAACATTTAAAATTTTTTGGGGCCTCTTGGAATTTGGGGCCCAGGGCGCAAGCCCTGTTTGCCCCTCCTCCGGCCCGCCCTTGAGGGGGGCGGAGGAGGATGGGAGGGGGAGGGAGAGGGGCGGGGGAGAGAGAGTAGGGGGGAGGGGGGGAGGGGGGAAAGAATAGAAAATTTTATTTTTTTTAATATTTTTTTTCACGAGATGTGTTTTGTAATCTATAGGGTGCGGATAGCCGCATCCTACTAGATAACGAAGCATTAACCAAGACCAGCCTACCTCCACTTCATAAAGAATTGCATTTTCAAGTAGCTAATTTCTTCTCCACCATATCAATAACAAATTGCCAATCATTCTTATATAACTAGTATTTTTAATGGTATTGCCCAAGTATTTCATGGAAATTCGACTTTGCAGTTTGAGAAATTGAAGCAACTTGTTGATTCTTTAGATCATCTCCATTCATCCAAATGACAATGATTTTATCAAAATTAATTGCTACTCCTGAGACACCTTCAAAGGGGTATAAAATACATGATCACTAAGGGTGTGTTTGGTAGGAGAAAAAAGTGAGGGGAAGAAAAATGTAGGAGAAAAAAGTGGAGGGAATGATTAATTTTTTCTTGTTTGGTTTCATGGTGTAGGGTGGGCCGGTTAGCCCGGTACCCGGCCCAGGCCCGGACCGGCCCGCGGTCAAATCAGTCCGGTCCGGCCCGTCCGAGGCCCGAACCAGCCCGGCCCCCCACCCCCCAACGGGTCGGGTCGGGCCTCCCCCCCCCACCCACCCCCCCCCCCCCCCCCCCCCCCCCCCCCCCCCAGCCCGAGCTCGGCCCGGCCCGGCCCGTAAAGAATTTTATTTTTTTTTTTTTAGAAAAAGTTTTTGTATATTGCAAGATTTGAACCCAAGACCTACCAAACTGGAACTTTAAACCCACTGCTATAACCAATTTCTCTTATTAGTTGGGTGTTCAAAAACTACATTAGCTTATATAATAGGTTAAGATGATAAAAATGGAAAAAAAAAAAAAAAAAACAGCCAAAACCCCGGCCCGCTCAGGCCCGGCCCGAGCCCGCTTAGGCCCGACCCGTCCAGCGCCCGGGCCACTGGGCCGGGCTGGGTTTGCAAAATTCCAACCGGGCCGGGCCAGGCCCGGCCCGTCTTGACGCTCGATCTGGGCTGGGCCCGGCCCAAGTCCGGCGAGCCCGAATTTTCTGGACCGCGGGCCGGCCCGGCCCGGACCGAATAACACCATGAGTTTGGTTAGGAAGGAAAAGTAGAGGAAAGGAAAAGTGATTGGATTCCTTTTCCTTTCAAACCTAAGAAATTCAATCCCCCCAAAAGTGGGAGGAAAAGTGGAAGTCAATTCCCCAAAAAGTGGGAGGAAAAGTGGAAGAAAAAGTGGATGCATATCCTAATTTACAATGATATCCTATAGAATTATATTATTTAAAAATTGTTCAATGGAGTTAAATGGTAAATAAATGATTTAGTTGAGGATATAATTGGTAAAACATATATATATTTTTTCCTTCATTTTCCTTTTTTTTTCATACCAAACAGAGAAAAGTGTTTTCCCTCCATTTTCCATCCCTCCTACCAAACACAAAGGAAGAAAAATATATTTCCTTTCCATAAGGATGAAAAATATATATCAATCCTTTTTCCTCCTCTCAATTTTCTATCCTTCCTACCAAACACACCCTAAGGCATCACAAGAAGTATCAGAGAAAATAATAGTATCATCAACATATTGTAGATTTGTAATACTACTCATATATACATTAGGTAATTTCTAAAGACACTCCACATTTTACTCCAGGACAGTCCAGTCCTAGGACTGCCATAAAGTAGGACTGCCAACAAATTTGATAGTCCTAAAGAATTTGAATATTAAGATAGACTGTCAATAAAATTGTCAATTCTCTTTAATGTTTGTTAGCCGTCCTAATGAACTGTCATGGAGTAAAATTTGAAGTGACTTTAGAAATTACCATACATTACCTTGAATTCCTTGTTCAAATTTCTGGCCTTGTTTAGCATTTGACTCAAAACACCACCAACAAAACATATAATAGAGGGAATATAGGATCACCCTGTCTCGGAACTTTTAATACATTTAAATATATTACTCTCATTTCCATTAACTAACATTGTTGAAGACTCTGTACGAAGACTTAACATTATCCACATTTATCCACTTCTCATTAAAGCCTCTGGCTATTAAAACATCCTTACAAAATTCCCAGTCTACTCTATCATAAGCCTTTTCAAAGTCCAATTTAATAAAATACCTTCAAATTTCTATCAATAGCAATTATGTACAACTTTCTGACAACTGCAACACTATCTAAAGTAAATCTATCCTTAGGGCGTGTTTGGTTCGTGGAAACTCGGCTGGATTTTCCGATTTTTGATGAAAGTGGCTGAACTCTCACGAGTTCTAGTGTTTGGTTTGCTAGATGAAAGTCAGATTTTTGGGGTGACAAGAAAGGTGGACAGTTCCTGTCCCCCACCATTTGTTCACTTTTCGCATCCTGAAAAAAATGAGGAAAGTCTCCTCTGCATCTGGAGGAAAGAGAAAGAGGCTGAAAAAAAATTCGGGGGAGGAAGTCGTGGGAAGAAGCAACGATTTCGGTCCAGCCATAGCTGTTGTGGACTACCCCGTCTCATCTACAGACGGAGCCGTTGTGGTGGCGGCGGAGCCACAAAAATGAACATCGGGGTGGTCCGGCAACTCGTGGACGACCGGAGAGAGATGCGTGCGGCGACGGCGTCGTTGACGGGAAGAGGAGGATGAGGTACTGGTGGTGGTGGTAGGGAGAGGTGGCGGTGGGAAGAGGAGAATGAGGTGGTGGTGGGGAGAGGTGGCAGTGGGAAGAGGAGGAGGTGGTGGGAAGAGGTGGAGGAGGTGGTGGTGGGGAGAGATGGGTGGTGGGGAGAGGTGGCGGAGGGAAGAGGAGGAGGTGGTGGTGGGGAGAGCTGGCTGTGGGGAGAGGTGGCGAAAGCTGGCTGTGGGGAGAGGTTGGGGGGAGGAAGTACAGAGAGAGAGAGAGTGTGTATAAGATATTTATTGGATATTGATTTATTTAGGGTTAATTAATTTGATTTAATAGTTAATTTAGTTTAATATGTTAATAATTGTTATTAACTATCATTGTTAATAATTGTTATTAACTATCATTGTTAATAATTTAGTTTAATATGTTAATAATTGTTAATAATTGTTATTAACTATTGTTGCTGCTTGTTTGTAAGCAGAAAATTTGGAGACTTCTGGTAATAAAATTTGAGTAAAGTAATTTTAGCAAATAAATATTTTGTAACGTTGTCAATTATTTGTGTGGAAGATGAAAATATATTTACTAATTCAACGAAAATTAGTTGGAAAGAAAAAAATAGGGGTAACCATACCTACGTTTAATATATCTCCAACCAACATCCACTTTCAACAACCATCCAAACAACGGAACTCTTTTTTTTCCACTTTCAACAACCATCCAAACAACGAAACTCCTTATTCCTCCACTTTCATATTTTTCAATTCCATCAACCAAACAACTTTTGGAAACTCAAAATTTATGCGTACGCATCGCGTGCGCAAATTTCGTTTTTCCACTTTCGCACTTTCATACACTTTCGTGCAAACAAACAGCCCCTTAGTAAAACTGGTTTGAAATTGAACTTCAGTTCACACAAGACTAATATGAGTATATTAGCTACGACTTTAATAATTATTTTTACAAAAACCATTAAGTAAACTGATAGGTTGATTCAAAAAAAAACCTACATCAGCAACCTTGAACTAAAACTATATTTGCATAATTCATTCTAGCCATGTCCAAATTACCATCATAAAAATCCTGAAATAACCACATGATATCATTTCTTATAATATTTACTTCTGATAAAAGAATATAGTGAGACCATCTGGCCATGGAGCCATGCCTCCTGACAAATCAAATATAGATTTTCTAACTTCTTCAGTAAAAACAGCATCCAAATTATCCACCTCTTGAATATCTTTAGCATGATAAATATTATTCCAATCAGCATTCAACCTAAAAACATTTTTAGTACCCATTAAGCTTTTATAATGTACCTCCAAAAGACCTGTCTAATCTCTTTTTGATCATCCAAATTACTATTATCGCTAATACTAGATATAAGATTAATCTTTTTTAATACTAATGAAAAATAAGAACTATTAATATCCCCTTCTTTCCACTACTTAACCCTTGCTCTTTGACACCACATAATCTCTTCATTATGTAAAACATCATGCAAATTTTTATACACACCCTATTTTTAACATCTTCAACAGTAATATCCTCATTCTCCTCCTTATTATCTATATTACTAAGTAGAATCTCCATTCTATGTATTCTGCTATATTCGCGAGGCTCATTATGAGTTGTTTGATATGATGCTTATTTGTTTCATTATTTCGCTCTTTAATGTAACAAGGTAGAATCTCCACTTAACCCTGCTTATTTTTTTCCCCCTCAATCCAAGCAGACCCTAAAAAAAAAAGATTGCTCTAAAACCTGGTAGAACTATGGTGATATATATATCCAGGCCCGAGCCCAGTTGTGGTTCTCCGCGGTCAGTCAGGCTCAAATCTTCTCTTGTGACAGGCACGTTGGTTTACCCACAACCTCGACATTCAAACTCACAAACTACAATTACTAGCATATATCTTGGTATACAGCTGCCACATTTTTTTTCTAGGTACTAATAATTCCTAAATAATCTCGTACCTCACAGAGCCAATGTAGCAACTTTCAAGTGATGATGGGCAGGCACTATTCCAATTTTTATTGCTTCAAGTTAGCCAAGTATAAAATATAAAGTTACGAAGGACAAAAGGTTAGCTTTGTGTCATTCAATCAGGGATGGATCCAAAAAAAAAATATAGTTGGAATGGACTACCATAAATCTGAGTGGACTATAAGTGGGCTAACTTATATAAAAATAAATAAAAAATAAAATTTATATGAAAAAAAAGAAGTAAAAAAAAAATGGGGGTGGGCTTGAGCCCACCCCAAGCAATGCTTGCATCCGATCCTGCATTCAATATCATAAGTGGGTCTCCATTAAGAGTCCATTAGTCCAATTCTAATAAACATGCCTCGTATTCTGCAGGGTTTGGAAAATTGTACGTCAGATGAGAAACAAACCCGAAACAATGGTATCCTCAAGGCCCACTTAGGCCATCTCCAACGGTGACTTCTACAATTGGATTTCTATCCTACTTTGACATTGTATTTTAAGAAAATTTTTATCCCGGTAGAGTTTCTATATAGAAATTTTATATTAAAAATACACTCTCCAATGGTTCTCCATTTCTATCATATATGCAATGTGGGGTCCAATATTAATTGGTATGAGCGATGGAAAATCTATGACAGTTTCTAGATGTAAAAATCCTCATAGAAATTCAGATAAAACCATTGGGTGAATTTTTTTTTTTTTTTTTCCTAAACGCAATTGGAGATTATCTTATATTTTTGAGTAGCAGTAGTTCATCAGTATGCGCCCAACTCTAAATGTTAAGTACAACAACAATATAGTGTTGGAGTAGGTGGGATTTTCAACCTATGTGAAAAATACCCGGAGTCGGATTGGATATTCCTATATATAATAGAAATATTTCAATAGATTTGGATTGAGTATTTCTATATATAGTAGGAATATTCCAATGGAGTTGGATTGTGTATTCATATATATAAAAGGAATACATCAATGGTTGAGATTGAGTATTCCTACATATAGTAGAATACCTCAATTAGTTGTGGGTTTGATGCTATATATACTAGGTGTTTCCTCACCATAAAATATATCTCAAAAAAGAGAGGAGCAACAGTGCTTTACAACTTTTGAGAGAGAAAGGATTGAAGACTATTGTGAAAGAGAGATTACTTCAAATAATTTTTCGACATCTCTTGTTCTTCGGAGTCTACAATTAAATTTTCTTCTTTCAAGTGAGTTGTGGAGATCCGCTTGGATCGGGAGGAGCTTGTAGAGGATGTATTCTTTTTATTCCATTATTGAAGGTTATTCAGGGTTGGACTCCGATCGTCCCGTAATTTTTTTCCATTTGGATTTTCTACGTCAAAAATCTCTGTGTCTGCAATTTGTGTTTGATATTTTTGGTTTGTGTACTTTTGTTCGGTTCTCTCGCATGACTCTCTGGTTTGGGAGAACGGTTTCTGCGCTTCGTTCCCAACAG
Organism: Iris pallida; assembly: GCA_029216955.1. NCBI lineage: Eukaryota > Viridiplantae > Streptophyta > Magnoliopsida > Asparagales > Iridaceae > Iris > Iris pallida. The sequence goes on along the minus strand of JANAVB010033344.1, from coordinate 596 downwards.
ATAGTATCGGAGCTTTGGGTTCAGAGAAGTGTCAGGAGTTGACGGCCAAACCAGGAAGCAGAGATAGACGCGAAGCAAATTCACTACAACAAAAAAGTGTTTTTATGACACTCAAAAAGTGTCGTTGATGACTTTCCATGGCACTTTTTTGGTGCTGTCTAGAGGGGGTGTCATAGAAAGTTTTTAACTTTCAACGACACTCTGTAAGTGTCATATAATAACTTTACGATGACATTTCCTAGATGTCGTGTAATGCTTATTCGACAACACTTTATTGGTGTCATCTTAGCGTGCTTCAATGACAGTTCATAAATGTCATCAAAATTATGACACTTGTTAGATGTCATCTAAAACGTTCTATGACATTTAATAAATGTCATTGATATGTTTCACGACATTTCCTGGATGTCGTGTAATGCTTATTCCACAGCACTTTATTGGTGTCATCATAGCATTCTTCAATGACATTTCATAAATGTCATCAAAATTATGACACTTTGTTGATGTCATCTAAAATATTCTATAACATTTAATAAATGACATTGATATGTATGTTTCACAATAATATATATATATATATATATATATATATATAT
>JANAVB010033343.1:0-38968 GCA_029216955.1 Iris pallida | reverse complement strand
GGTGCTACGACAGGCTGATCTGACTGCTGCTAGATCAGGAGCACGGTTTCCTCACAGCTGCTGTAGAGAAGATAAGGGCTTCTCAGGATAAGACCAGGCCGGCCATACTGAAGGACCTCCGCGATTTGTCTGATCGATATGATCAGTTGAGCTGCGAGAGTAAAACGTTACAGCTCGGGAAGCGACTGCCTTCCGTGAGATTATTGACATGCGATAGCAGATCCTTGAGCTTCAGAGGAAGTTAGCTTTCCTGGAGTTTGAGCTTGAGGCTGCCCGTACCGAAAGGGGGCTAATTATCCAGGAGGCTGACAGAGTGAATCGAGCTTCGGCTGATCTAGAAATTGCCCTGAAGAAGTTGGAGGACGACTGGCAGGCACATATGGACTTGAATAATGCGGAGCGGTTATCCCAGGAAGCGGAGCACCGGGCTAAACAGCGGCTTGAACAGGGGACCACCTTGGTGAAGAACCGTCTTATGAAATTATGCAATACCGAACCATAGATGGCTTTTTCTCCTTTTTTGATTTCGTTCTTTTTCTTTCTTTAAATGGGATATTATCCCTAGAACATGTAGTACTTTTTGCCCTCTAAATAAAAAAGCATGCTTTATTTCACCCTTTATTGGTACTGCCTGTTGTGCTTGTGGTGTTATGGTGGCGTCTGCCCCATTTGGGAGGGCTTATTTGTGGACCTGTTACCCTTGGCATACCTGGGTTTTAGGTATGGATAACAAGTTTGATTGGGGATACCTAGAAATAGTTCTACGGTAAGGTGATCATGGACGTTCCGGGTATCGGGAGAGAGAATGCCATAGAGCAGCTGGGCCCGGAGCATGATAAGGAATGGTGGGGGGTGTACTAAGAAACTTAGCAAAGGACATTTGTGGGCCTATTATCCTTGGCGTACCCTGACCTAGGATACGGATAATATGATAAAAGGGAACCAACATACTTACTCAGAGGTAATGAGGACATGGCAAGTATGGAGGTTTTACCGTGGAGTCTTCCTACTCAGAGGTAATGAGGACATGGCAGGAGTGGACTCAACGGAGGATATTTATGGACCTATTATCCTTGGCGTACCCTGGCTTAGGATATGGATAATAGGATGAGAGGGAACCAACATGCTTACTCAGAGGTAATGAGGACATGGCAAGTATGGGGGTTTTACCGTGGAGTCTTCCTACTCAGAGGTAATGAGGACATGGTAGGAGCGGTCTCAACGGAGGATATTTCTGGACCTATTATCCTTGGCGTACCCTGGGGTTTTTTTTTGTACAGATAATAAGTCGAGGGAGGACCAACATATTTACTCAGAGGTAATGAGGACATGGCAAATATGAGGGTGTCTTCGATGGAGCTTTCCCACTCAGAGGTAATGAGGACATAGCAGGAGTGGGCTCCATGAAGGGGTACATAGGATGACTCAGAGGTAATGAGGACATGGAAGTTCTATGTAGAGGGGTGATTTGTTTTGGTGGAAGTGAAACGACTCAGAGGTAACATCGACGTGGTCGTTTTGGAAATTTTGTGGATCCTTTACCCTTTTTGTGTACTAAGAGTGCGGGTAGTGGATCATGATGGAGGAGCTCTTTCAGAGAAATAAGTTCAGAGGTATGATCATACATGACTTACTACCTAAAAGAGTGACCGGAATGTGAGTTCAGAGGCACCTGCGGGTACATAACTCGATAATCTGGGAGAGTTTGAATGTGAGTTCAGCGGTACCAGTGGGTACATGACTCGATAATCTGGAATTTGGAAATGTGAGTTCAGCGGCTCCAGCGGGTACATAACTCGATAATCTGGAGTGTTATGGATGTGAGTTCAGCGGCACCAGCGGGTACATAGCTCAATAATCTGGGATTTTTGTGAATACGAGTTCAGCGGTACCAGCGGGTACATGACTCGACAATTTGGAGAATATCGTTTAGACATAATATTTCTTCAGGAACTTGCCGTTAACGGGCAGCATGAGCAAGTCTCCGTTTTGTTTTACGAGGCGGTAAGCACCGTTAGAGAATACGGCCTCAATAATAAATGGACCTTCCCATTTTGGCTGGAATTTGCCGACAGTTTTGTGAGTCATGACCATCGGCCTCCGAACTGCCAGAACGAAATTGCCCACTTGGAATGTTCTAATTTTAACCTTCTTGTTGAAGGCTCCGGAGATGCGTGCTTGGTAAAGCTCGATTCGTTGCTGAGCCAAGATGCGCTTTTCATCTAAGGCCTCCAACTCTTGTAGCCGGCGATGGTAGTTATCGTCCGTCGTCAATTGATAAGTGAGAGCGACACGGAGCGAGGGTATTTGAGTCTCCAATGAGAGAACTGCCTCACTCCCGTATACCAGGGAGAATGGTGTGTTTCCTGTGGCCGTCGGACTGTGGTACGGTACCCCCATAAGCATTCACCAAGCTTCTCGTTCCAGTCACGCTTATTGGACGATACGAACTTCTTGAGAAGTTTGATGATTGTTTTGTTGAATGCTTCTACCAACCCATTCGCTGCCGGATTGTATGGTATCGAAGCGACATTCTGAATTCGGTGTTTATCGCAGAAGCGATAGAAGGCGTGGCTTGCGAACTACGGACCATTATCGTGGATGATCCTTCGGGGCAGTCCAAAGCGATAGATGACGTGATGCTTGAGAAAGCTGATCATGTTTGAAGTTTTGACTTCTGCAAGCAGAATAGCTTCCGCCCATTTGGAGAAGTAATCTGTGATTGCGAGTATGAAGCGATATCATCGGAAAGAATGTGGGGTGATCGGACCGATGATATCCATTCCCCATGCTTCGAATAGCCAGGATGCTACTATTGGATGTAGGAATTCGGATGGTTGGTAGATGAAGTTCGCGTGGACTTAGCAAGCTTTGCACTTTCTTGCATAGTCTATCGCATCTGCTACCATCGTAGGCTAGTAGTAGCCCATTCGGCGAAGACGGTCTTGCAGTTTTGGGCTAGGCTGATGGGCCCCGTAGACACCATCATGAGCTTCGCGTACGGCTTCTTTGGCTTCTGTATTTGACAGACATCGAAGCAATAATCCATCGTAGGATCGGCGATACAGCATTTTCGTCTCTGTATCGTAGAAGAATCTGAGAGAGCGCCTTCTGATAGAGGTGGCTTCCTTTGGGTTCTCGGGTAGGATGTCGTAAACTACGAAGTCAATGAATGGTTGTCTCCAGTCTGGGACTTCGTCGATCGTCTGAGCGGAATAACTCGCCACGAATTGAACATTATTCTTGGGACAGACCAGTTCATGGCCTATCACATCCACCGATTGATGAGTATAGTTCGGAACCGCTAGGGAAGCGGCAAGGCCTGCTAAGGCATCGGCTTCGATATTTCGGAGTCTGGGAACGTGTTCGATGAAGAACCCCTCGAACGACGAGATGATGTCGATCGCTATTTGGTGATAGGGGATCATGTCTTCATGGTGAACTTCGTATGAACCCCGGATCTGATTGACGATTAACTGTGAATCGCCGTATACTTCAAGATATTCTACCCCCAGCTCTCTTGCAAGTTGGAGGCCAATGACCAAAGCATTGTACTCAGCCACATTGTTAGAGCAGGGTTCTGTGAGGGAGTAAGCGCGATTGATCACCAATCCGGAAGGAGAAACCAGTACCACCCCGACTCCGACGATGATGTTGCCCTTAAGTCCGGTCCTTGAGGCGCCGTCGAAGAACATTCGCCATATATCATCGTGAGAGGTTGCATGCGAGTCGGCGACCTCATCTGGGATTCCTTCATATATCCTGGATGACTCCGAGCCTGGGTGGGCTGCCAAAAAGTCTGCCAGGGCTTGACCTTTAACAGCCTTTTGTGGGACGAAGATCATATGGTAGGGGGACAGTAATATTTCCCATGTAGCGAGGCGAGAGCTGAGTGCCCCTGGTTTAGTCATGAGGACCCTGAGAGGGTTGACTCTTGAGATCACATGTATGGTTTGTCCCGTGACATAGTGCCGCGTCTTTTGAATGGCGAACACCAGGGCGAGGCATTCATTCTCCACGGCGGTATATCGGTCCTCTGGCCCAATCATCATTCGACTGAGGTAATATATATCTTGTTCATGGCCTACATCGTTGTTTTGTGCTAGCAGAGCGCCGAGGGAATGCTCCATTGCTCGTACATAGAGCAGAAATGGTTTTCTAGCAACCGGGGCCACCAGGACTGGAGGGTTCGACAAATATTCTTTAATGCTGTCGAAGGCACGCTGACATTCTTCGTCCCATACGAATGAGACGCCCTTCTTCATGAGATGGGTGAATGGCTGACAACGCCCGGAGAGGTTGGAAATGAACCTCCTAATGTAAGCTAACCTTTCTTGGAGGCCTCGAAGTTCTCGGAGATTTCTCGGGGGACCCATCTCCATGATTGCCTTTGTCTTCTCAGGGTCTACGTGGATACCCTGGGCGGTGATGATAAAACCCAAGAACTTTTCGCTGGATATGCCCAAGAAGGATTTTGTGGGATTCATCTTCAGGTTGTGTGCTCGCATCAGGTCGAATACCGTCCTCAGATCCTGGAGATGGTCACTCTTACAACGACAAATGATGGCGATGTCATCAACATAGCACTCCACGGTCTTGCGTAAGTGATCCCTGAAGATGATACTTATAGCTCTTTTATATGTGGCGCCAGCATTCTTTAAATCGAAAGGCATGACTGTGTAGCAGTATGTGCCAATCGGTGTTCGGAATGATGTATGCTTTTCGTCGTTAGGAGACATCTTGATTTGGTTGTACCCCGAGAAGCCATCCATGAATGACATGCGTTCGAAGCCGCATGTGTTGTCGATCATGATGTCTGTGATAGGGAGGGGGAATTCATCTTTGGGACATGCCTCATTCAGATTGCGGAAGTCGATGCAGATTCGAATCTTCCCATTCTTCTTAAGGACCGGTACTATGTTGGCGACCCAGTCTGGATGTTGCTCCTCGCGAATGAAGCCGCTGGCTATGAGTTTCTTGACTTCGGCTTTGATTGCATCCATGATGCCTGAGCGGAAGCATCGCTGTTGTTGCTTAACTGGCTTTGCATCTGGCCGAATGTTGAGTTTGTGAAGAGCAATATCAGAATTTAACCCTGGCATGTCTTCATAGCTCCAGGCGAACACATCAATATATTCTTTGACGAGTTTCAGTAGCAATTCTCGCTCTTCGTCTGTCAGGCTTTTACTGACGAAGATTGGTTTTGGAGAAGATTCGTCGCCGAAGTCGACCTATATAACCTCATCTTCAGTAGAAGGTTCTCCCTGTTCGAACCGCTTTTCCCATTGTGCATCCAGCTGTTGGGCCCACGGCTCTAACTCGAGGATTTCAGGAATGTCTTCATCTTCTTTATAAGCGTCGGCGAATGCCATATTGACTGACAGGACTTGTCTGAATACGTCTCCGATGCTGGTATCCGAATCAGAAGTTGGTGACTCGGTTGAATGTGAATGCCAGTCGCATTCCTCATCTGAACTTTCAGGGGTCGTTGCGGGTGTTACATACCCTAGCCCACATCGGGTCTTGCTATAGTAGTCCCGTGGTTTGCCAGCCGGGACTGGAGGCTTTAAAGGTAATCGTTGACCAGTACCGTAGTTCAAGCCTGGTGTAGTCTTCAGATCATACCCCTGTTTTTGCATGAGGTACTTGGATTGGGGGCTATAAAGATAGAGTGACAGTCTCCCAGTGTCCAATTCGAGATTGACTTCTTCTATGGTGAAGGGCTGTGGATCATTTTTCCGACCGAAGATGATTGAATGATCCCCTCCCTCGATTATGCAGTACGCGCCTTCCGCGGGAGTTAGCTGATTTGCGGTATAAACATTTGTCACCTGTGTATGTAGGTGAGTGCCTATACCGTGTTCCATAGCATACATTGTACAAAGCTTATTAAGCTCGGTGTAGTTCAAAGATAGCCCTTTATTGATGAAGTAAGGTATCTTGTCTAGCGGGATTACATCATCTACAGAGGGAACATCAGTACGGGTAGCCACATACTTGGCCAGTTCCGGTTCTTCTTCAGTCACCCCCTGTATAAATGAAGACTGAGAGGATGACCTGGGCAGCTTGATCGTCAGAGGTTCTGCCGATGGAGCAGATCGTGGAGTTGTTGGCAAACTAGCGACCCCCAGTTTGGTATTCGATGCTGGACGGAGAGTTGTTGGCTCGCTAGAAGCCCCAGACCTTGCATCGGGGTGACGATTCTTCTTGGGAAGGCGTATCGTCATTGGCTTGTCGGAGGGGTTGAGCTTCTCCATTTGTGGCTGGCCGACTCTAGGCAGCCTGATTGTCAGTGGCTCCGTTGTGGGTCTGGGCGCTTGGCTGGACCTTGGCAGCCGGATTATTATTTGCTCTTCTTGTGCCGAGAGGCTGATTGCGTCCTTACGCAGAGTGGCTGTGAGGGGTGCGGACTTGCCAAGTTTGCGAGCTTGAAGGTAGATCGTCAGAGGTTCTTCTGATCCTGTGGCTGTCTCGGTACGAGCTTGCATATCTCCTTTATCAAGGTGCCTCTTCGACTTTTCGTATAGGCAGGAGTCTGAGTAGTAGGATTCGACCCCTTTAAAGGGATCAATGTCGGCAAATTCTGTCCTTACGAAGCCGTGTTTGTCGACATACTTGAAGCATTGGTGCAGCGTGGAGGGCACGATCATGTAATCGTGTATCCAAGGGCGCCCCAAGAGGATGTTGTAGGAAGTGTCCGCATCTATGACATAACAGGTTACTTCCGACTGAAGATCGCCGATTTGGCACTTCATGTAAACCCCCATAATTTATAATTGATTTTTATAATTTAAATTAATTTTCATTAAGCATTTCATTAATTATGGATTTATATGCTACTAGTTATAGTATAATTAATGTATGTGTGTATGTATAATATATTATTGTATGTGTGCATGTTAATATTTCTATTAAATAAGGAATATACTAAATTCTAGGATTTTAGGAATTTATTTGTGAATTTTTAGAAATATTTTTGGCTTAAAAGATATATATATATATATATATATATATATATATATATATATATATATATATATATATATATATATATATATATATATATATATATATATTTATACTTATATATATAAATATAAGTATAATAAAAAGAAAAAGAAAAAAAAATCGGTAGGCCCAGTCCAACCCCAACATGGGGCGCCAGGCATGCACGTTAGAACCAGGCCAATGAGTGGCCTTTAGGAAGAGAGAATATATATATATATATATATATATATATATATATATATATATATATATATATATATATAATAAAACCTCACCCAAGTGGGCGGGCCCATAAAAATTAATCCTAGCAGCAGCTGCTCGCGCAATAACCCGAGCGACCGTGGGAACTATTAATAGTAAACCTATTTGTATTAGGTTTTTGCTATAACTTGTTATATATATAACTTCCTCTACAAATATCAAAACCCTAAACTTCCAAAACGAAAGTTGAGGCTGATTATACCCTCTTTAACTACGAATTCGTTTCACCAGCGGCGGAGCTTTGTGTGCGACGAACGGAGCATCGGAAGTCAGCCTCGCGTCACCCACAGAGCAGTTTTCCCGCTCAAGGTACCCTACTTCCCTACGACGTAACTTTTTACTCGTAGCACCGATTTTCGATCCGTAAGATTTTCTGGAAAGTAGACTTGACCCTCTTCGAGATCCTCTAGATGGATTTCGAAAACAACCCATCGACTTGCTCGAAAAATCGAGATGAAGTTGAACAAAAATCTATTTTCTGTACTACTATAAAACTGTTTTAAACCGACAACTTGTCGGCCAATTTTCTTGTTGTATAGTAAAGTAATGTAGGAACTAATCCAAAACAGTAAAAGACAACATAATCGAGATCACAACGCATCTTCTGGATCGTTATTTCGATTAACATGTAAGAAATAAACTGATGTTGAAGTTGGACGAAAAACTGTTTTCTAAAGTGTTAATTTTAGAAAATTTTCACGATACGACGTACGCCCCGACAAACCGGGCGACGTGGTCATGCGCTATATACATAGAAAGGCGTGTATGGATGTTGCGGACGTGTGGGAACTGCGTGTGCGCGACGAAATCAACGCGTATCCGTCGAGATACCCCCGAATCGGTATTTTGCAAACTTGCCCATAACTTCGTGTACAGTCGTCGAATCGAGACGAAACTTGCGCCAATAGGTCCGGATCGAAATTCTGGTCCTGCATGCCAAGTTTGGTTCGATTCTGAGAAGGTCGAATCGGAACCCATTTTGGCGGGCCCGCGACCCACTCAAACGGGCGATTTTGTGCACGGCTCCTCGGAATCCAAAACTGGACATACCGTTGAGTTCCTCTCCTCAATCAGAAATCGTAGACATGTAGTTTGACGACTTTAGAGACCATAGACTTTGGCACGCGTTTCGGTGCAAAGCGAGTCCAACGGCGGACATCGTTTTGACCCGAAATTACGATTTTGCCCCTGTTCTAGAATTTGACTTTTGGACAGGCGTTTCCTAGGTATATCTTCTTTACCGAGATCATTTTTGATGTTTGTTTCAGCATTTGGAGTCATCTGTGATTTGTGAGTTTTGGTGCTGACACTTGCTACACTTGGATTTGCCCTTCTCGCGCTGCAGGCAAGATACCTTGCCACCTTACTCTGTGATTATTATAATTCTTATTTTTAGTTGTTATTTTCAGCATTTTCCTTGATATTTAAACTATGCGTCCAAGTCACACTTGGGTGCAAGCGACTCTTTCGGTCATTTTTCTCGCTTTATTTATTTTCTTGCATTGACTTAGTCTAGTGACCACCCATTGATATTGAGATATTGGTATATCTCATACGGCCTTGACACTTGCTTTAACACGTGTTGTGAGTCACATGTAGGACACGTATCCGCGTAGTCGGCTGGCCACCGATACGTATGGAGCGTGCGACGGATAGGAGTAAATGCCAATAGAATTGCATGCTAGAAGACTTGGCAGTTACTAGAGGTTCATGAGTCATGGATGTGACCCTACTAGGCATTGGATGGGGAGAACAGTATCCTTAACGTATGGGTCCTTATGCACTTTCCTATTACTGATACTGCTGGCCTCTGACATTCGAGGAATGTTATGCTTTGAGGTCCCTGGTATCATGATGGGGCCATACCTGAGTTACTGCTACTGAGCCAGATATCCATGCGTTGAAGGTCTGTTCTTAACTGTATTGTCACTGTAGAACTGGTAGGCACCCTATTGCATGCATCCCTTTTTCTCTATAATATTATCACATTTTATATGGCATAGTGTTTTCTTGTATTTTGCTATGTCCCCTGAGGACCTGGTTATCTTTCCAGGGTTAGACGACTTTCCACCGGAGTACGGAGCGGCTCTAGATCCATCTTACATCGATGATGAGGCAGTCACTACTGATTTCTAGTTTATTCTATATTTGAGACATTAGTGGACATTATTTTATCTCATTTTCTTTCTATTTTGCGGGGGTTGGACTCCGATCTTGTGAGACTATTTTTCATAGCTGTTTGGAGTGAGTATGTTCACCCGGCTATCTTTTGATACTCTTATTTATTTATTTGGACTCTATTATCTTATGTGTTGAGCTGTGATGAGATTAGATATGTTATTCTGGCATGTGATTATTTTATTTACAGCTTATGTGAATATATGAGGATTCCATATATTGGAGTATTCTTCGTATATGTGCAGCTGGCATGTTCACGTACTTGGTCCTACGTATTTTGGGACTGGGGCGTTACATGTTTTTGTGGTGGCCCATGCAGGTCCGATCTAATATTGTTGGGTTACATGACTGTGCCCAACAAGCCTGCATATAGGAATAGGAATATCTCATCCAGAACTACTACTACCTCTTGACTTCCAATCTTTTCGAAACTTCCTTGATTATTCGATTTACTTCATATCTAATCTTTTCTAATTTCAACTTATCTTCCTCGTGCCAACAGTATGAATCTACGAAGCGGACGCACTTCTGCCTTGGCCCTCACATCTGGTGAGAAGACTACTTCGGAGGGACAGAATCCTCCCATGACTCCAGCGACACCTTACCAGCCAGGACTGTCGCAGCCGACTACGACACCGACGACGGAGTCCCCAGAGGTCGCAGCACCTCCAGGCAGCCAGGCTGGACAGACTACTACTATGCCACCGGGAGGGAATGTACCACTGCCTCCTCCACCACCATTCCCTCGGCAGTTTCCTCCACAGTCGGGACCTCAGATGCCACCACCACCGACTGATGGGAGCCCTACTACTCAGTTTATGTATGCCATAGTGCAGGCTCAGTGGCAGCAGACTGAGCTGATGAGACAGACGATGATGGCAGCTATGGCTAGACCTCCACCACCACCTCCATTACCAGCACCAGCACCGGCTCTGCATCACTATGAAGGCTCTATCAAGAATTTCACAGATATAAACCCCAAGGCCTTTAGAGGGACGGAGAAGCCATTAGAGGTGTCACAGTGGCTTATTAGTACTGAGAAGCTACTGAAGGCATCCCAGTTGCCAGCTCGAGATTGGATGACAACAGTGGACCTACTGTTAGAAGACAATGCTCACCACTGGTGGAAGGCGGAAGAGAGACGATTAGGCACTGGGATCACTTGGAAGCAGTTCTATGATGCATTTTATGAGAGATTCTTCCCTATTCATGTTCGAGATGGTCTCTATGACCAGTTCCTCCATCTGAAGCAAGGGAATATGACAGTTGATGAGTATGACTCGGAATTTAATCGCTTGAGTCGATTTGGTACGGGATTGATTCCGAAAGAGTTAGAGAAGGCGAAGAGATTTCACCAGGGGCTTACACCAGAGCTCAAGTCTTATACGACTACTCAGTCTCGAGTCTCCCATTCAGCTGTCTTGGAAGAAGCTCGTGCTCAGGAGATTCTTCGCAAGGAACAACAGCAGACATCGAGGCGCCATACACCAGCAGCTACACCAGCCCGAGCTACTCAGAGTGGACCTATTAGGAGGGCCACATGACAGTTCCAGCAGAGGCACATACCTTATCAGAAGCCCACCTGCAACTTTTGCGGGAAGCAGGGACACGTCTTGAAAGACTGTCGAATTCGACTTGGATCATGCTTGAGATGCGGGTCAGGACAGCACAAGGTGAAAGATTGTCCGGAACAGCAGTCCTTAGCCCCAGCACTTCCAGCACCTCAGCCAGCGACAGGAGCACCTCGCCCGCCATTACCACCTCAGTCAGCACAGTTCGAGAGGGCCAGAACTCAGGGCCCCGGATAAAATCATGGGAAGGTATTCTCAATAGGTGTTGAGGATATAGAGACAGAGGCAGAGGTTATAGCAGGTATGGTTTTAGTTGCATCTTTTCCTGCTATTACATTATTTGATACTGGAGCCACTCATTCATTCATAGCCACTAGACACAGCATTCCCATCACACCCTTAGCTAAGAATGTTAAAATACTCACTGGAGGAGGAGTTGTACCTGTTATTGGTGTTTATAGACTTTGTCCTGTAGTAATAAATGGCAGAGAGATGATGGCACGACTTCTTGTACTCCCTATGCCGACATTTGATGTGGTTCTTGGAATGGAATGGTTGAGCCAGCATTTCACTCTCATAGACTGCCATAGGAGCAGTATTATCTTTAGACCACCGAATGCGGCAGAGTTTGAGTTCACCAAAGAAGACGGAGAGAGTTGTGATACACCCACATCGGGGACCCATATGATGATGCATGACACCCCTCAGCACCCTATTATCACCAAGTTCGAGGATGTATTCCCCGAGGAGTTGCCAGGACTACCACCTGACTGAGATATTGAGTTTTCTATTGAGCTTATTCCCGGAGCCGAGCCTATTTCATCTCGAGTATATCGTCTGGCCCCCAAGGAGTTGGTAGAGATGAAGACGCAGATTGATGACTTATTAGAGAAGGGATTTATTCGTGCCAGTGCGTCACCATGGGGAGCACCCGTTCTTTTTGTGCCTAAGAAAGACGGGACAGTATGCATGTGCATTGACTACAGAGCGTTGAATGCAGTGACGGTGAAGAACAAGTATCCCTTGCCGCGTATAGACGATTTATTCGATCAACTGAGTGGAGCAAAAGTATTCTCCAAGATTGACTTACGATCGGGCTATTACCAATTGAAGGTTCGGAAGGAAGATATTGCCAAGACGGCCTTTGAATCGAGGTATGGACACTACGAGTTCTTGGTCATGCCGTTCGGTTTGACCAATGCTCCCGCAGTTTTCATGAATTTAATGAACAAGATCTTTCACCAGTACTTGGACAAATTTGTAGTAGTCTTTATAGACGATATCTTGATTTACTCCAAGAGTCAAGAGGAGCACGAGCAGCATCTACGGACAGTTTTGGGAACATTGAGGAACGAGAGACTCTTTGCGAAGCTTAGCAAGTGTGATTTCTTTCTCAAGGAGGTATCATTCCTTGGTCATATTGTTACAGGCGATGGTATATCGGTGGACCCAGAGAAGATCACAGCAGTCAAATCATGGCCCGCTCCCACATCAGCTTCTGAAGTGAGAAGTTTCCTCGGACTTGCGGGTTACTACCGACGGTTCGTAAAAGATTTCTCTCGAATAGCGGGGCCTATGACTCGATTGACTTACAAGGATCAGGAGTTTCTATGGACAGACGAGTATCAAGCCGCTTTCGACGAGTTGAAGAAGCGATTGACCACAGCACCGATCTTGACACTACCATCAGGCCCAGGAGGATTTGTGATCTACAGCGATGCATCCAGAAAGGGATTAGGATGTGTATTGATGCAGCACGGTCGGGTAGTAGCATATGCATCGCGACAGTTGAGAGTGTTGGCCCATTCCATGGTCACACCCGATTTCGATAATCAACATGCACTTAAGTCAATATACAAAATATACAAAATGCTGCTAATCATTTTAGGATATATGAAATCAATTTCAACGGAAGTTGTACTGCATCAACGAAGCATCAACATCATCAAATCTGGAGATGACTCATTTTATATTTTATTCTATATTTTACATTTTATTGAGTCTAGGATTTATTTTGTAAAATCAGTTTTAGTAATACTGGCTTAGGGTTATTTCAGTTCACTTTCTAAAAAGCCTACCCATTATTACTCATATTTCTTGTTTAACTCATTTTACAAAATATTCCAAAATACTTTCAAAAAACAATTTGTGTTAAAATATTTCAAAAATCTCCTGACAAAACTCCTAAACCGAGTTCGGCCCGAACTCTGTCCGAGTTCGGTCAATTTATATTCAAACTTCTGTTGCCTCCAAATCTGCGAGCAACGTCTCTTTGCGAGATATATGCATCCGAACTCTGCCCGAACTCTGTCCGAGTTCGGTTCCAAAAAAACACCTATAAATAGAGAAGAACTTTTCATTTCAAATCATTCATTCACTCTTCATCTTCTCTTCTCTACTATTCAAGTGTTTTCAAACGATCCAAGATTTTCAAATCATACCTATACACCTCTTAGCCAAAAGCCAGTACTATCAGAGTTGATTTAGAGTCTTTTGGTATTCCAAGAGTTGTAAAGTGGTCGTTCCAAGTCCAACAACTTTTCTTGTTGTGGAGCTGGTCGTGCGCTCGTCACCAAGCACGGTGTTGTGAAGCCAGTCGTGCGCTTGGCACCAAGCACGGTGTTGTAAGAGACTGCAAGCTCTCAGTTAAAGCTTGTGCCATAGTGGATTAACATCGAGCAAGAGTACTCGAGACTGGATTAGTCCTCTCAGAGGGATACCAGTATATATCGCTGTGTCGCTGAGTTTGAATTCTCTATCTCTTGCTGCATTATATTTACTGTCTCTTATTTCACTGCCATAGTTTTAAAGTTTAGTTTTTAATTAGTGATTATTTTCCGCTGCACACACACACTCTATTCACCCCCCTCTAGAGGTGCTCAACGGTCCTACAATTGGTATCAAAGCGGGTTATATTCATATATAACATACCTCAGAGAGTATATATGGCAGCCGTGAAATCAATATTCAACGGTGAAGGGCAATCCACAAATAGACCTCCCCTATTTGATGGAACAAATTATACCTATTGGAAAACACGAATGACTTTCTTTCTAAAATCTCTTGACTTTGATCTTTGGTCAATAGTCATTGATGGTTATAAGAAACCAGCACCCACAGTGGTTGAAGGTATTCTTATAGAAAAGCCTCATGACAAATACACCGAAGCTGAAAAAGCTAAGGCTAGTCTTGATGCTCGTGCCATCAATGCACTATTCTGTGCAATTGACAAAACGGAGTTCAACAGAGTTTCAACCTGTAAGACGTCTTACAAAATTTGAAAACTTCTTGAGGTAACTCATGAAGGTACTTCCCAAGTGAAGGAATCCAAAATTAGTAGACTGACAGGAATATGAATCTTTCAAAATAAAACCCGGTGAGTCAATTACACAGATGTTTACTCGTTTCCTTGATATAACTAATCCTCTGCAATCTCTTGGTAAGGATTACAGCAATCATGAGAAGATCAGAAAAGTGCTGCGGGCTCTAACAAAGAACTGGAATCCAAAAGCCACAGCAATTATTGAAGAAAACGATCTCACCACTATGTCATTGGAAACACTGATGGAGAAGCTGATGACCCATGAACTTGATTTGAAAGAGTTTGAGGAAGCAACACCAAAAGAAAAATCTATTGCCTTCAAAGCTCAAGCAAGAAAATCAACATGCAATGACTCTGATGAAGAATCATCAAGTGGTGATGAACATGCCCTACTTGTGAAGAACTTCAGGAAGTACCTAAAGTTTACAAGCAGAAAGAAGAAAGATGTCCAAGAAAGCAATAAAGATGAAACCATATGCTTTGGATGCAAGAAGTCAGGGCACATGAAGAAGGACTGTCCAACCACTAAGAAAAGCAGTCCATATGACAGATCAAGATCAAGCCGAAAAGCAACAACTGGTCGAAAGTATGCCAACACAAGTATCTGGCATGAAAGTGATGCCAGTGATTCAGAAGAAGATGATAGACCCTACGGCAATGCAAATGTCTGTCTTATGGCATTTGATAAGGTATCTTCAAATCCTCTATATGATGACTTTACTTTCGATGAGTTAGAAAATGCCTTTAGCGATTTACTTGAAGAACACAAAAATGTGCTTGACAAGTATAAGCAATCTCGAAAAGAGATTAAGGCATACACAACCGAGTTAGCTAGACTGTCCAATCTTATTGAAGATATTAAAGAGACGTCTACTACCGGTAACACGGAAGAGATAGCCAAACTCAAGGTAGACTATCATGAGGCTATCCTCAAAATTGAAAAGAAAGAAAGAGACTATGTCAAGATGCAAGAACTATATGACATAGAGAAGAAGAAGCACCTAGTAACAGAACAAAGACTCTCAGATATGACTGCTAGATATGAAGAGTCTATTGCGATTTCTAAAAAGTTAAAAATCAAGTTAGGCAAACAGGCAATACCTGTGACACAGCCTAAAATTAGTCCTAATGCCAAGCATACACCTAAGAGGACTAAAAACAAGAAAGCACAGAAGAAACACGTATACAATCATGTTTTCACTTATAGGTTCTCCAAACCAAGCAAGCATGTAAACATAGTAGTGACCACATCTAATTCTAAACTGACTTGCACTTATTGTGGTACGTACGGTCACATATCACAGTATTGTTTAGCAAGAAAGCTTGTTGATAATCACACTTTAATTTGGAGACCTAAAGCTAATCAGAATGGACCCTTCAGAGAATGGGTACCAAAGGATTCATCTACTTGTCTTGTAGGTGGACCCTCAACCCTCTGATGCTAGAAGCAAATGGATCCTCGATAGCGGATGTTCGCGACACATGACTGGTGATACATCTTTATTCGCTACGCTATCGATGAAGAAAGAAGGATATGTCTCCTTCAAAAATAACTTGAGAGGTGATATAATTAGTAATGGTACTGTAGGTATTTCTTCCTATCCAGTAATAAAGGATGTTTGTCTAGTAACAGAATTGAAACATAACCTATTAAGCATAAGTCATTTGGCAGATAATGGTTATGGTATCAATTTTGTGAAAGATAAATATACCATATATGATTTGTCATCTGGTGATCCCATATATAAAGGGATCAGAGAAGACAATATTTATGTTTTCTTTTTGGAGAATACTAATAATACAGGTAGGTGCCTAGTAGCCAATCAAGATGAAAGCAGGCTATGGCACATGAGACTAGGACATGCAAACATAGATACTATCTCACGACTAAGTACAAAGAAGTTGGTAAGAGGACTCCCTGAGATTCTATTTAAGAGAGATATGGTATGTGCTGACTGTGAAAAGAACAAAGCACATAGGTCCACTTTTAAATCCATCAACGCTGTAAGTACTTCTAGACCTTTGCAGTTAATTCATATGGATTTGTTTGGTCCTAGTAGAGTCGCTAGTCTTGGCGGTAAGCTCTACGCTTTTGTTATTGTTGATGATTTCTCTCGATTTACTTGGGTTTATTTCTTATCAAACAAAAGTGATGCAATTTTTGAATTTCAGATATTTTGCAAAAAGGTACAAAACGAAAAAGGCTTCACGATTACTCGTATCCGAAGTGATCATGGTGGCGAATTCGAAAATTCTGATTTCAAAAAGTTTTATGATGATAGTGGATACTACCACGAATTTTCTTGTCCTAGAACTCCCCAACAGAATGGTGTTGTGGAGCGGAAGAATCGTACTCTAAGCGAAATGGCTAGAGTCATGCTAAATCAGTATAATCTTCCTAAATATTTTTGGGCAGAAGCTGTTAGTACAGCCTGTCATATTTTGAATAGGGTGTTAATTCGACCAATCTCGAAGAAAACACCATATGAGCTTTGGTTTGGAAGGATTCCAAACATTTCTTACTTTAAAGTTTTTGGATGTCGCTGTTTTATCCTGAACACCAAGGATAACTTGGGAAAGTTCGACTCCAAAGCAGATGACGGGATATTTCTCGGATATGCTGCTAGGAGTAAGGGATATAGAATTTTCAATAAAAGATCTATGATTGTTGAAGAAACTATTAATGTTACTTTTGATGAGTTAAATAGTCACAGATCTAGCGACAGTGATGATAAAGATACACACGCAAGGACTGAGAAGAGTTCTGTGAAAGATCTGACCCAAGATGCAAGAACTGAGAAAAGTTTTGTGAAAGATATGACCCAACAGTTCGAATCATTAAAATTCAAGCCAGATCATCCAGAAACACTCATCATAGGTGATGTATCTAAAGGTGTAAGTACACGTTCATCTCTTAAAAATTCTGATATAGCAGCAAATGTAGCATTCATTTCTCAAATAGAACCTAAGAATGTAGATGATGCTTTTACTGATGAGTTTTGGATTTCTGCCATGCAAGAGGAACTTAATCAATTTGAGAGAAACCAAGTTTGGGAACTCGTTCCTAAACCTATTGGTCAATCGATAATTGGTACCAAATGGGTATTCCAAAATAAACTCAGTGAAGATGGACATGTTCTACGCAACAAAGCACGTCTAGTGGCACAAGGTTATAATCAGGAAGAAGGAATTGATTATGATGAGACCTATGCTCCTGTTGCTAGACTAGAAGCCATCCGCATGTTTTGTGCATTTGCATGCTTTAATGATTTTAAATTATTTCAAATGGACATGAAAATTGCATTTTTAAACGAATTTTTAAAAGAGGAAGTTTTTGTGAAACAACCCCCTGGTTTTGAAAATGTTCAAAAACCTGATCACGTCTTCAAGCTTAAGAAAGCCCTTTATGGACTCAAACAAGCACCTCGTGCTTGGTATGAACGCCTAAGTGCCTTCTTACTTGATAATGGTTTTTCAAAAGGAAAAGTTGATACTACTTTATTTATCAAATCCTTGAATGATGATATCCTTCTTGTGCAAATTTATGTAGATGACATAATATTCGGTTCTACTAACGAAAAACTCTGTCAAGATTTTGCTAAGTGTATGCAGAGTGAATTTGAGATGAGTATGATGGGAGAGCTAAACTTCTTCCTAGGACTTCAAATCAAACATCACTCAAAAGGAACATTCATCAACCAAGTTAAGTACACGAAGGACATACTGAAAAAGTATGACCTCGAGAATGTAAGCCAATCGGGACTCCTATGGCTACATCTACAAAGCTTGATGCTGATGAAAGTGGCAAACCTGTCGATCAGCGTAAGTATCGAGGTATAATTGGTAGTTTATTATATTTAACTGCTAGTCGTCCTGATATTATGTTTAGTATTTGCATTTGTGCACGTTATCAGGTAAATCCTAAGGAATCACATCTTAGTGCCGTTAAGCGTATCTTCCGATACCTTAAAGGAACTTCTACAGTCGGCTTATGGTATCCTAAAACCAAATCCTTTTACCTGATAGGTTACTCGGATGCAAATTTTGTGGGATACAAAGTAGACCATAAAAGTACCAGTGGCACATGTCATTTCCTAGGAAAGACCTTAGTCTCTTGGTTTAGCAAGAAATAAAATTCTGTAGTATTATCAACTACTGAGGCTGAGTATATCGCCGCAGGTCGTTGTTGTGCTCAAATTTTGTGGATGAAGCAAACCTTAGAAGACTACAATCTGCACTACACTAATGTTCCTATTTATTGTGACAACACTAGCACTATTAATTTGACTAAGAACCCTATCTGTCATTCACGCACAAAGCACATAGAGATAAGACATCATTTTCTTCGTGATCATCAACAACATGGGAATATTTGCTTAGAATTTATTGACACATATCATCAACTAGCAGATATATTCACAAAACTATTGGCTGAAGACCGTTTTAACATAATGAGGCGTGAGCTCGGTATACTTGAATTTTCAGATTCATAATGAAATATGGTAATTAAAATTAATTTCATGACTTGCAACTTTGGAATTTATTTAACGAAAATTATTTTTGGGTACAAACCTAAAAAGGGTATGTCTGTCACCACGACTACGGTCGAAGCGAAGCAGTACTTAAGAGTTCCCCGGTGAACCTCCGTTAGCTGGGACAACCCCTACAGTTAACCCATAAATAGAGTTCGTTATTAAATACTAGAGTCAAAAGTCATAAAAATTACTTTTAACCAACCAGAACTACATTTATTGTCTCGGGAATGCAAGTGACCGAACTCGGGCCGAACTCTGACCGAGTTCAGACCGAGTTCGGTCGGCGTGTTATGGTTCCAGAAACGAACAGCCGGCCCTAGCTCCTTTTTAAACCCCTCTTCCTCCACTCTTTTTCACTCACCAACTCGAGTTTACTCCTTATATCTCCTAGAAAGTTCTTCCTCTTCCATCCTAGCAAAGAATCCAAGAGATCTGGTGGGCGTCTCGAATTCTCATCTTCCTCCTTTTTCTCAAAAAGGTAATCTACTTCCTTTCCTTCAATTTTTTTCAATGGCTCCTAAGCGTCATAGATCATCTTCCCAAGGGGCCTCCTCCTCTTCGGATTATACTCCTGCTAGCCTTTTTAGTCCAGTATGACCAATAGATGCAGAAGACTATGACTCTACTTTGTTTCTAGACAAAGAGTTTTCTGATCTTTGGTTCGATTCTTTTTCTGGTCGTAGGATTTGCAATGGAGCTTTTGTAAATTTTACAATATTTTCTGAATACGCTCCTACTTTTAACCACTTAGGATACTGAGATTTTTTCGAGGTATCAGAAAACATTTTTGACAATGTCGTCCGAATATTTTACTGCAATTTGCAAGTAAAACCTAACAAAAATTTCTATTCTTGCGTTGCTGGGCAAGAACTAGAATTCTCTGCCACCGATATCAGTGAATTTTTCCATGTTCCTGATCTTGGTGATGCTTTGGTTGACATTACCCATGTCTAGTTCCCTGCTGATGTTATCCTAGCCTCTTTTAGGGAACTCATTTGTCATCCAAACCCTGTTCCTCGTAGGGTTTATTCCAAGAACTTGAACCAATCCTTTTATGAACTTCATCGAATGATTTTCTCTGTCCTTCTTCCAAAGAAAGGATTCACAGATGAAGTGACCTTCTTGGAACTCTCTGCTCTCTATCACATTCATTTTGGCATTCCATTCTCTATCCCTAAAACCATGATGTCCTGGATGCTGAACTGCAGAAATGCAGGAAGGAATCTGGTATATCCAATGCACTTGGCATCTATCTTTCGTCGTTTTGAGATTGACCTTCAGACTTGTGCATTCTCCTCTACTCCTATCGAGCTTACCAGATCTCGATGGTTTCCTGCTCCACCTCTGCCTCCTGGAGCTCAGCCTGCTCCAGTTGCTGACGCTGAGGTTCCTGATGCTCGTGCTCCTGCTCGTGCTCTAGCCCTGCCCCAGGATTTGATCCGACTTTCTACCAGCGCTTTGATGATTTTGTTGCTATATCTGCGCAACGTCATCAAAGTTATCTTAATTCGGAGTTCCGACACATTTCTCAGGCCCAGGTGCTGAGGAATGGGATAGCTGATCTCCACTACAGCCTAGCCCATGATCCGGTCCATCCAGTCACCATCCAGCCTCACCCAGGCTTTCCGGGTCCTCGATTCACAGATGAGGTCTCCTTCCAGCACTTCGACCCCACTGCAGCCTACTTTCCTCCAGAGGCTCCTGGTGCTGACGACCCCACTATGTAACGTGGATTCAGTTTTTTTGGATAGTGTGATATTTGTTAGATGATGATCTTTTATGCTTTGATGTAGTTTTTTTAATATATATGTCTAAACTCACTAGTTAGACATCTTCTGATGATTGTACTCAGCACTTATTAGTATGACATTTCTTTATTCGTCATTTTTATGCTGTGATTATGTCTCTTTTACTTCACTTTGTCTTTTGTTTCCTATTTTTGGCTTCACACATTAAGGGGGAGCCAAGTCATTTTACTATTTGATAAAGGGGGAGAAAAAGAGTACCATAACAAAAAGCATATTACAAATCGAAAAACAAACTCTACCATTTTTTTCAGGTATACTTGTATTTTGTTCTATTTTATCAAGATATATTTTGGTATAGACTCAAGTTTGTCAATTATCAAAATGGGGAGATTGTTGGCCCATTCCATGGTCACACCCGATTTCGATAATCAACATGCACTTAAGTCAATACACAAAATATACAAAATGCTGCTAATCATTTCAGGATATATGAAATCAATTTCAACGGACGTTGTACTGCATCAACGAAGCATCAACATCATCAAATCTGGAGATGACTCATTTTATATTTTTTCGTATTTTACATTTTATTGAGTCTAGGATTTATTTGTAAAATCAGTTTTGGTAATACTGGCTTAGGGTTATTTCAGTTCACTTTCTAAAAAGCCTACCCATTATTACTCATATTTCTTGTTACACTCATTTTACAAAATATTCCAAAATACTTTCAAAAACAATTTGTGTTAAAATATTTCAAAAATCTCCTGACAGAACTCCTAAACCGAGTTCGGCCCGAGTTCGGCCCGAACTCTGTCCGAGTTCGGTCAATTTATATTCAAACTTCTGTTGCCTCCAAATCTGCGAGCAACGTCTCTTTGCGAGATATATGCATCCGAACTCTGCCCGAACTCTGTCCGAGTTCGGTTCCAAAAACACCTATAAATAGAGAAGAACTTTTCATTTCAAATCATTCATTCACTCTTCATCTTCTCTCTCTACTTCAAGTGTTTTCAAACGATCCAAGATTTTCAAATCATACCTATACACCTCTTAGCCAAAAGCCAGTACTATCAGAGTTGATTTAGAGTCTTTTGGTATTCCAAGAGTTGTAAAGAGGTCGTTCCAAGTCCAACAACTTTTCTTGTTGTGGAGCTGGTCGTGCGCTCGTCACCAAGTACGGTGTTGTGAAGCGGTCGTGCGCTTGTCACCAAGCACGATGTTGTAAGAGACTGCAAGCTCTCAGTTAAAGCTTGTGCCATAATGGATTAACATCAAGCAAGAGTACTCGAGACTGGATTGGTCCTCTAAGAGGGATATCAGTATATATCGCTGTGTCGCTGAGTTTGAATTCTCTATCTCTTGCCGCATTATATTTACTGTCTCTTATTTCACTGCCATAGTTTTAAAGTTTAGTTTTTAATTGGTGATTATTTTTCGCTGCACACACACACTCTATTCACCCCCTCTAGAGGTGCTCAACGGTCCTACAGAGAGTGCATGAGAAGAATTATCCGACCCACGATCTAGAGCTCGCAGCGGTTATCTTTGCCCTGAAGCTATGGAGACACTACTTGTACGGCGAGAAGGTTGATATCTACACTGATCATAAGAGCCTCAAGTACGTGTTCACATAAAAGGAGTTAAATATGCGACAGCGACGTTGGTTGGAGTTGATGAAGGATTATGAGATTGAGCTTCATTATCATCCGGGCAAGGCTAATGTCGTGGCAGACGCATTAAGCCGTAAGCCCATGGCACACTTTTTGACTACGCAGAGGGAGTTGATTAGAGACTTGGAGCAGCTTGGTATTGAGGTAGTATTACCGGGAGCAGATGGCGTATTAGCCAACCTTCAAGTGCAATCATCACTGGTAGAGCGCATCAAGGCAGCATTGCCTAATGATGCTAGATTTCGACGGCTCAAGGAGAGGACTGAAGCAGGAGAGCAGACAGGATTGAGGATCCACACCGATGGGACATTGCGATGTGGTGATCGCATTTATGTACCCAATAGAGATCTACGGCAGGAGCTGATGACCGAGGCTCACAGTTCGACTTACTCCATTCATCCCGAAGGAACCAAGATGAATCGCGACTTACGACAGTATTATTGGTGGCACGGAATGAAGCGGGAGATAGCTCATTTCGTTGCCAAGTGCTTGGTATGTCAACAAGTTAAGGCAGAGCACCAGAGGACGGCCGGATTATTGCAGCCGCTACCCATTCCCGAGTAGAAGGGGAGCATATACTATAGATTTCGTCACGGGTTTCCTCGAAGTCCTAGAGGACGTGACGCAGTGTGGGTGATTGTTGATAGACTTACGAAGTCAGCCTATTTCTTACCTTTTAGAGTGGGCCAGTCGACGAAGGTATTGGCGGAGATGTATATGGAGCAGATTGTGAGATTGCACGGTGTGCCTGTTAGTATTGTGTTGGACCGTGACTCGAGATTTACCTCGCACTTTTGGAGGAGCATGCAAGAGAGTTTGGGCACTCGATTGAAGTTTAGCACATCGTACCACCCACAGACAGACGGCCAGTCGGAGCGTACCATTCAGACGCTAGAGGATATGTTGAGAGCGTGTATGCTTGATTTTGGCGGTTCGTGGGAGGACCATCTCCATCTTGTGGAGTTTTTCTGCAACAATAGCTATCAAACGAGCATTCAGATGGCTCCGTTTGAAGCATGTATGGTAGGAAGTGTCGGTCTCCTGTTTGTTGGAGCGACATAGGGAGCGACAACTATTGGGTCCCGAGTTGGTCTTGAGCACAGGGAAGAAGATTCAGGGCCACCTGCGAGCAGCGCAAGATTGTCAGAAGTAGTGGGCAGATAATCGTCGTCGACCCTTGGAGTTTAAAGAGGGCGACCATGTGTTCTTGAAGATATCCCCCACTAGAGGCACGATTCGATTCGGAGGACGTGGCAAGTTGAGTCCAAGGTACATCGGGCCTTTCGATGTCTTGGAACGTGTTGGAGAGGTTGCCTATAGGTTGGCCTTGCCACCGTCTCTAGAGGGAGTGCATGACGTATTCCATGTATCTCAGCTGAGGAGGTACGTGGCGGACAGCAATCATGTGCTTGATCACTCCGAGATCACAGTTGGACCGAGTTGTTGTACGAAGAGCAACCAGTAGGTATCCTCGATCGCCGAGTGGTGTTACGGAATCAATCTACTCCATTGGTTCGCGTGACATGGAAGCATCACTCGCCAGGGGAGTCTACTTGGGAGCGCGAGGACGACATCCAAAATCGCTACCGTAGTTGTTCGAAGACGATGGTATGTCTTGCAATTTCAGCTCTTAAGTAACTATTAATTTTCTTGCATTGCATTTGATTCCCCGACCTTAGTTTAATTTCGAGGACGAAATTTTCTTTAAGTTGGGTAGGATGTAAACCCCCATAATTATAATTGATTTTTATTTAAATTAATTTTTATTAAGCATTTCATTAATTATGGATTTATATGCTACTAGTTATAGTATAATTAATGTATGTGTGTATGTATAATATATTATTGTATGTGTGCATGTTAATATTTCTATTAAATAAGGAATATACTAAATTCTAGGATTTTAGGAATTTATTTGTGAATTTTTAGAAATATTTTTGGTAGCTTAAAGGATATATATATATATATATATATATATATATATATATATATATATATATATATATATATATATATATATATATATAAGTATAATAAAAAGAAAAAGAAAAAAAAATCGGTGGGCCCAGTCCAACCCCAACATGGCGCGCCAGGCGTGCACGTTAGAACCAGGCCAATGAGTGGCCTTTAGGAAGAGAAATATATATATATATATATATATTAATAATAAAACCCACCAAAGTGGGCGGGCCCACAAAAATTAATCCTAGCAGCAGCTGCTCGCGCAATAACCCAAGCGACCGTGGGAACTATTAATAGTAAACCTATTTGTATTAGGTTTTTGCTATAACTTGTTATATATATAACTTCCTCTACAAACATCAAAACCCTAAACTTCCAAAACGAAAGTTGAGGCTGATTATACCCTCTTCAACTACGAATTCATTTCACCAGTGGCGGAGCTTTGTGCGCGACGAACGGAGCATCGGAAGTCAGCCTCGCGTCACCCACAGAGCAGTTTTCCCACTCAAGGTACCCTACTTCCCTACGATGTAACTTTTACTCGTAGCACCGATTTTCGATCCGTAAGATTTTTTGGAAATTAGACTTGACCCTCTTCGAGATCCTCCAGATGGATTTCGAAAACCCATCAACTTGCTGGAAAAATCAAGATGAAGTTGAACAAAAATCTGTTTTCTGTACTACTATAAAACTGTTTTAAACCGACAACTTGTCGGCCAATTTTCTTGTTGCATAGTAAAGTAATGTAGGAACTAATCCAAAATAGTAAAATACAACATAATCGAGATCACAACGCATCTTCTGAATCATTGTTTCGATTAACATGTAAGAAATAAACTGATGTTGAAGTTGGGCGAAAAACTATTTTCTAAAGTGTTAATTTCAGAAAATTTCCACGATACGACGTACGCCCCGACAAACCGGGCGACGTGGTCGCGCGCTATACACATCAAAAGGCGCGTATGGACGTTGCGAACGTGTGGGAACTGACGGAACTCAGTTTCGTCGCGTGTGCGCGACGAAATCAACGCGTATCCGTCGAGATACCCCCGTATCGGCATTTTGCAAACTTGCTAATAACTTCGTGTACAGTCGTCGAATCGAGACAAAACTTGCGCCAATAGGTCCGGCTCAAAATTCTGGTCCTGCATGCCAAGTTTGGTTCGATTCTGAGAAGGTCGAATCAGAACCCATTTTTGGCGGGCCCGCGACCCACTCAAACGGGCGATTTTGTGCACGGCTCCTCGGAATCCAAAACTGGACATACCATTGAGTTCCTCTCCTCAAACCAAAACCGTAGACATATAGTTTGATGACTTTAGAGACCATAGACTTTGGCACGCGTTTCGGTGCAAAGCGAGTCCAACGACGGACATCGTTTTGACCCAAAATTACGATTTTGCCCCTGTTCCAGAATTTGACTTTTGGACAGGCATTTCCTAGGTATATCTCTTTACCGAGATCATTTTTGATGTTTGTTTCAGCGTTTGGAGTCATCTGTGATTTGTGAGTTTTGGTGCTGACACTTGCTACACTTGGATTTGCCCTTCTCGCGCTGCAGGCAAGATACCTTGCCACCTTACTATGTGATTATTATACTTCTTATTTTAGTTGTTAGTTTCAGCATTTTTCTTGATATTTAAACTGTGCGTCCAAGTCACACTTGGGTGCAAGCGACTCTATCGGTCGTTTTTCTCACTTTATTTATTTTCTTGCATTGACTTAGTCTAGTAACCACCCATTGATATTGAGATATTGGTATATCTCATACGGCCTTGACACTTGCTTTACCACGTGTTGTGAGTCACATGTAGGACACGTATCCGCGTAGTCGGCTGGCCACCGATACGTATGGAGCGTGCGACGGATAGGAGTAACTGCCAATAGAATTGCATGCTAGATGACTTAGCAGTTACTAGAGGTTCATGAGTCATAGATGTGACCCTACTAGGCATTGGATGGAGAGAACAGTGTCCTTAACGTATGGGTCCTTATGCACTTTCCTATTACTGATACTGCTGGCTTATGACATTCGAGGAATGTTATGCTTTGAGGTCCCTGGTATCCTGATGGGGCCATACCTGAGTTACTGCTACTGAGCCAGATACCCATGCGTTGAAGGTCTGTTCTTAACTGCATTGACACTGTAGAACTGGTAGGCACCTATTGCATGCATCCCTTTTTCTCTATTATTATCACAGTTTATATGGCATGGTATTTTCTTGTATCTTGCTATGTCCCCTGAGGACCTGGTTATCTTTCCAGGGTTAGACGACTTTCCACAGGAGTACGGAGGCTCTAGATCCATCTTACATCGATGATGAGGCAGTCACTACTGATTTCTAGTTTATTCTATATTTGGGACATTAGTGGACATTATTTACATCTTATTTTCTTTCTATTTTGCGGGGGTTGGACTCCGATCTTGTGAGACTATTTTTCATAGCTGTTTGGAGTGAGTGTTCACCGGCTATCTTTTGATACTCTTATTTATTTATTTGGACTCTATTATCTTATGTGTTGAGCTGTGATGAGATTAGATATGTTATTCTGGCCTATGATTATTTTATTTACAGCTTATGTGCATATATGAGGATTCCATATATTGGAGTATTCTTCGTATATGTGCAGCTGGCATGTTCACGTACTTGGTCCTACGTATTTTGGGACTGGGCATTATACTTCAGGCGAATCTTCCCAATCGGGTAGCTCCTGCCCGAATTGAAGCCGCTGATGGCGGTGCTTGTTGGCGTCAGGCGATGCATAGGAATGCGGAGATGATGTAACAGACCCTTCGGGATGATGCTTATGGAAGAACCAGGATCAATGTGCATCCGATCCACCTTTACGTCGCCGATGTATCCAGTGTAAATAACGAACGATCGTGCAGGTTGGTTTTGATGAGCATATCCTGGGAGTGAAGACAATGTTGGGCATCGCTCCCGTGCAAGCGCTGTCTTGGAGATCTGCAGGTGGGTTCTCTCCGTGAGGTTGACCTGAGCCAGATAGGCGTCGACATTCTGGAGTGCATCGCTCAAAGCCGCACGAACATCCTTTGAGAGTCTCAAGAGCTCGTATAATGACAATTTGGCCGGTGTGTTGGCCAATTGTGCCAAGATGTCGAAGTTGTAGGGCCTCTCCAGCCCCTGCGGTGCCTCTTTTCGGAGGGATTTGTCAAAGCGAGTCTCCTTCGGCCTAGGCTTGTCGGTCGTCGGAGGTTGAGAAGGTCCCGGAGCGTCAGTAGTAGCTGGCTGATGATCTTCAGCCGAATTATCAGCCACAGGTTGGGATTGTGCCCCAGGGGTAACGACAGCCGTGACTTCTTCGACATCTGCCGAGATTGTGCGGCAGGATCTGACTTTTCCACTCTTCTTCTTGCGAATGGAAGGTGGTGTGGATTGAGTCACCTCGAGTACCAGGTCCGGATGGACCCACATGACCTCCCCCGTGATGTGGTGAGGGGCACTAGACCAGCAGCCTGATCCCGGGGAGGCAGAAGATTGGTAATTTCCATTGTTGCCAGAGGGATGGGTACCACACCGTCTTGAGTTTCTGTTGGAGAAAAGCTGCCAAATTGTACTGACACCATATTGGCTGCCACAGTTACCTCTTCGAAATCGATGGCCAGAGCGTTCGAATCGATGAGATGTTGGATGTACCGTTTCAGTTGGTAGCAGTCGTGTGTAGCATGGTGGACATAGCGGTGGTAATGGCAGTACTTTGGATTCTCCATTTCTGCCGACCGAGGTTCCCGTCTTGGTGGAGGGAGCTAAATTCTATCTCCTTGTATGAGCATGTCCAAGATGGGCTTGACGTGGCCGTCTTCGAAGGAGTAGGTCATTTGCGGCCATTGTTGTCTGTCGGTTTTAACTCAGGTTTCTGAGCTGTGTCGGCCACCATAGCTTGCTTGCCCTTGTTGTCCCAATTATTGGTGGAGCTACCCCCATTGTTGTTGTTGGCATTAGGACGCCTGCCCTTGTCCTCTCCCTCTGAGATGTGCAATCCCAGTTGGCGAGCCTTCTTCAACCGTTCCTCGGCGCTAGTGGCACTTATAATAAACGTCTTCAGTCCTTGAATTGACTTTCACCCATCCAGAGGCTGATTGTTGGGAGCAGTCTCTTTTGGCAAATTTTAATTAAGGAGGAATCCGGATTACCGGATGGCAGCTTCATGGCGGTTTGGCGGAACCGCTCAATGTAGTTCCTTGTCAACTCTTTTCCTCTTGAACGACGTCCATGAGGGTGGACATTGTGATGTCCTGTCCTACTTCGTAGAATCTCTCCAAGAACATGTACTTGAAGCTGGCGAAGGAGTGGATGCAGTTGTCTGGCATGTTGCGATACCAGTCGAAGGTGACCCCTTCCAATGCCTCAATGAATAATCGTGTAAGGATGGAATCATCATGGGGCAGACGGTCGGTGGTGACCTTGAAGTAAGTGATGTACCGACTTGCGGAGGTCTTCCCATCATATGGATTGATGTAGAATGGTTTATAATTTGGTGGGAAGGGAACATCTCTCCACGCAACGGGATACGGTTGTCGTATCCTGAGGTCTTGGCAGTTTTCTCGGGCGTGGAACATGGCCCGGAGCCTGGACCTCTCTTCTTGCCTACCTGGCTTCATCTGCAGCGGTAGGAGCCAATATTTCAGGAGGAATATGCCCGGGTTTGGTGCCGCTGAGTTTGAGTCTGTATTGACCGCGGGGCCCAAGTTTGTTTGGCCAGGCGTCCCTCCTTGCAGAGTAGGGGGGCTGCTTTGATCTCGTCCACGAATTTGACCAAAGAGCGCAGTATAGCCTCCAGAGTGTCGATGCATTGGCAATCACTGCGACCATCCTGTTCGTCGTTTGTCATGAATGCCGTCCTGACATGAGTAGAAGTGGAAGGGACGGTAGATGACGTACACTCCGAATCATACCCCTGTAATGAGAAGTCATCGGGGTATGTGGGAATGTCTTCCTCTGGTTCAGACTCAGAAGGAACAACACCCCCAGCTTCCGAGTTCGCTTCGTCTTGGAAATTGTGGACGTCCTCGGGGACGTCGTGATTTGCTACCTCTGATGGGAGAGTTGTTTTTCCCAGCTCGTCTCCTTGGAACATCGAATTGTCGTGGAGGTTCGGAGGAGTGCTACCCCCAGTTCCAGTAACCCCCAGTGGTGTGGACGATGAATCTTCCACTGTAGCAGATTTCGTCTTTGAACGGGTACCTTGGAAAACTCCGGTGGTGGGCACCGCTTAGACGACAGTCTCTTAGTCATAGTGGTTGAAATCTTTAGGCTGGAAACATTTGTCTTCCCTCTCCCATCAGCGGGGATTTTTTGAGCAGAGTTGCAGGAGACGACGGGGAGTGCCTCATCTTCTAAACATGTTTGTTGCAGTCTTTGGAAGACGGACTGCCGGTCTTCTCGTACCGTCGTGTTATTGCAACATCAGTTGACGATGATTTGGGTGCAGTGACGTCCGTAGGAGGACTCTTTGCACCCCGAGGCCCTTCTCTTTCCTTGCGTTTGTGGAGGATAGCCTCACGCAAGTCAGATGGGTCCGGAGCGACCATGTTTGCTCCCTGGATTTTGGGAGACTTTTGGGAACCATCCTGTCCGTTTGCCGCAGGGGGCTGGACTCGAGTGGTTCTGTACAACTTTCCATCAGAGGCCCGCATAACAGTATGCGGAACGCTCGGATGGTCAGAGGTTGGGTCAGCGGACTGAGCTTGCCAAGCTCGTACTGCCCTAGACTTCTTCACTCTGGTGCGTGAGGGCACATAATAGGAAGAGTCTACGTGGTGCTGGAGAGAGTCAGACATGTCTTCTTGGGAGCACGAGAGATCAGGACCATAGGATAGGCGATCGTAGACTGAGCCGCGTGGAGCAGGCAGCATGCAGCTGGAATCGATAGTCTTCATGCGGCTGGCAATCGTAGCCGCATGGGCTTTCTTCATGCGGCTGGAAGTCTGAGCCGCATAGGTCTTCTCCATGCGGCTGGAAATTCTGGCCGTATGAGTGTTATGCATTTGGCTGGAAGTTTCGGTCGCATGGAGATTATTCATGCGGCTGGCAATCTTGGCCGTATGAGTCTTCGTTTTGCGGCTAGTACCTTTGTTCGGTTTTTCCTGGAGCACATAGAATCACTCTTTGCCCCTGTAAGTCCAGCATCGTAGTGCTTTCCTCTGCCGGACTTGGGGACAGCAGAGTCCTCTATGGCTTGAAGTGGGGCCGCATGAGAGTCGCCTTTGCCGTCTTGGGCAGCAGAGAGTACTCCGTCCAGAGCTTGGGAAGGAGCAAATGACTTTGGCCTCCACTCCCTGCGAGCCTTCTTTGTGCGGGTTCGCTTCTGGATCGGGCCAGCGCTTTCTTCAGAGAGCATTTCTTCGAACGCCTGTTGGTCGAAGCGGACGACCATCTTCTGTTGTGTGGAGCCAAGTTTGGCTGCATCCGATTGCATCACCAACTCCTCAGCCATGGAGAAGTTTGTCCCCAGCAGAGTCGCCATCGTGTTTGCCATTGATTATAAAAGAACAGAACAATTATCGGAGGACTGAACTTAGACTCACAATACAAACTCGCTTGTACAAAGAAAGCCTAGGGACGAAAACCTAGGTACAGCAATCTAAGTACAATTGTTTATTTTAGATTCTGGGGGGTGGTGATAGAGGCTCGGGAAAGCGACGGCTGCTCTGCCTTACTCCTTGGACGATCGGGTGCAGCCCTGGCTCTGGAGAAGAAGTACTTGGTATTGATGAAGAAATGCTCTCTTTGTTCTCTCTGTATGCTCCTCTGTCCTTTCGATCTCTGTATATTCTCTCTCTGATTCTCTCTGGATCCGAGCCGGGGGTCCTCTCTCTGTGTGTATGTCTTGTCTTGTCTTCTTTGCAAGGGAATGGCACCTTGCTATTTATAAGAGTGGGGGGCATCATTAGGGTTTTGCAATGATTGCCCATTCTCAAATGTCTGCGGCCTGAGAGTTAATTAATCTGGGCCGTCCATCTCGAATATAATAGATTTAAGCAATTAATGTGATTGCATTAAATCTCTGTGGACAATAAATGTTGATTGCCATGAATATTTGCAACTTGTAATGACATGCCACTTGTCTAATTTGCTCGGTTTGATTTGATCTGGACATTTATTGTAACAAATCTGATTAAGATTTGTTAACACCCATAATCCCAGGAAGATAAGACTGCCACGTGTCTCAATTATCTTGGGAGAGCCGCAGATGAGTGGGCCGCATGAGGCTAAACGACCGTATGAAGATGGACAGCCGCATGGGAATGAACAGCCGCATGAAGATGGGCAGCCGCATGGGAGTGGACAGCCGCATGCATGGGCGGCCGCATAAGGGATACAGCCGCATGCTGATGGACGGCCGCATAAAGGGTGCAACCGCATGCTGAAGGGCGGCCGCAGCCGCATGCCTCAGGATTAGATGGATTATGCCAGCTGTGAGAAGATTTTTTCCTCTTCCTAGGGACGCACCATTACGTCAGTCATTATTGCGCCTTTTTGTCAGAGCTGTCATTCGTCAGAGCTGTCAGCCGTCAGGGCATTAAATGCAGCAAAAGATGAAGGGAAGAAGCTGTTGAAAGGCCACGTGGCTCCTCTCTGGGCCGCATGGAATTATTCGAGCCGCATAGACTCTTGAACCGCATGGAACCCTGAGCTGCATGGGCTCTCTGAGCCGCATGGGGATCCTTGGCCGCATAAACCTTTCTTTATTCTTTTCCATGCTTCTACAAGGATATCACAAGAGGCTGCAGTTGCGAAGGTTGACTTCCAGATTATTTTGGACACTTTCACTGCCAAGTCTTCAGAATATAACTCTCAAATAGAGATAATAGCATCTGCTGCCGAGGAGAAGGAGAAGAAAGTTGTTGAACTAAAAGCAGAATCTGCCCGTCTTCAAGAAGAGTTGAGACTTGTTCAGCTTGCTCTGGAAGATGAGGCCACAACATCAAGCTACAATTCAGCAACTGGACGCACTGACCTAGGAAAGAGATGAATATGTCACAACTCATCAAGCTAAAATCTCTCGCAGACTAGTAACTCTACCGACTTTCGACGATAAGTCTGGAATGGAGGAAGCTAGGAGGCGAGTGATAGATTCTCGTGAGGAGCGACTGTAAACTTTAAAGCAGCAGATGACTAGCTTGATGACCCCGCCAGCAGAATAGAAAGACTTTTTGTATCTTCAATTTTTGTGACATGTAATTTTGTAATGTCTTTTAATTTTGATCAATAAAAAGATATTTTTTTGTGGCTCTATTATTTATTGCATATCTTATTCAGATATAAATAATAGCGATAGAAAATATATTCAGAGGTGCAAGACATGATATATTTCTTAATTTTTAGAAAATAATTATATTCATTATATCTGCTCAGAGGTAATGTGGACATGGCAGAATATAATTTGTTGAATATCATTATTTCAGTAGACAACTTAATCAAAGATAATAAATACATGACAAGTTGCTGATATGAACGAAAATGGATGAATCGTCAAAATGTGTGAACAAAATGAATCGTCAGGATAAATGGATGGACCGTCAAATGAATAAAATGAATGGATGAACCGTCAGATAGATGAAGTGAACGGGCGAACAGTCAGATGAATGGATGAACGGGTGAACCGTCGGATGAATGGATGAACGGGTGTACCATCGGATGAATGTAATGAACGGGCGAACCGTCAGATGAATGTGATGAACGGGTGAACCGTCAGATGAATATAATGAACGGACGAACCGTCAGATAGATGAAATGAAAGGGCGAACCATCAAGCGAATATAATGAACGGGCGAACCGTCGGATGAATGTGATGAACGGGCGAACCGTCAGATGAATGTGATGAACGGGTGAACCGTCGGATGAATGTAATGAACGGACGAACCGTCAGATAGATGAAATGAACGGGCGAACCGTCAAGCGAATGTAAAAACGGACGAACCATCGGATGAATGTGATGAACGGGCGAACCGTTGGATGAATGTGATGAACGGGCGAACCGTCAAGCGAATGTAATGAACGGACGAACCGTCGAATGAATGTAATGAACGGACGAACCGTCAGATAGATGAAATGATGGGCGAACCGTCAAGCGAATGTAATGAACGGGCGAACCGTTGGATGAATGTGATGAACGGGCGAACCGTCGGATGAATGTGAAACGGGCAAACCGTCAAGCGAATGTAATGAACGGGCGAACCGTCGAATGAATGTAATGAACGGACGAACCGTCAGATGAATGTGTCGCTTCATTGTCTCACGAATGTCTGTCTATAAATAGAACTGAAAATCAGATGGAATGATCACTTTCACTTTTCAACATAAAGATGTCGTCTGGAGATGCATCCAAGAAGGCTGAGATCGTCCCGAAGGTTGAAGCGGTTACTGAAGAACGTCCAGTCGAGCCGGCCCAGCCAAAGCAGACAGAAGCAGGCGAAGGTTCGTCTGCATCCAAGCCGCCGCGGGATATCTTGGACTTCCTACTTGAACCAGGGAAGACTGAAGAAGAAGAGGCCATGAGGATGGCTGCTTGCAAGTTCCTGGTGGGTTCGAGCAAGGATGTTCTCAGCTCTTTTGCCGATTATATTTTTGAGAAGGACGGTAGTGGTCCTCGTCCCAATTTTGAGAAGGATGATAGTGACCTTCCTTGATATTATGTACTATCATTCATGATGAAATAAAATCAAATTTTATTTATGAACTTGTCTGATGATTACAAGCAATGTCTTTTACATTTATACATAATACTTTTTGAGGAACTTGCCATTGATGGGCATCATTGCAACTCGACCATCCAGTTCTGTGAGTTGATATGCTCCATTTGAGAAAACTTTGCTCACGATATATGGCCCTTCCCACTTCACATCGAACTTGTCCTTGCTCATGTGAGTCATAGTCATAGGACGTCTGACGGTTAGAACGAGCTCTTCTTTCTGAAAAGCTCTAACTTTAACTTTGCGATTGAAGGTCTTTGATATGCGGGCTTGGTATAACTCAATATGCTGTTGAGCCAATAGCTATTTCTCGTCGAGCGCTTCCAATTCTTGGAGTCAAGAAGGTCGTTGTTCTCTGTAGTGAGCTCGTTGGTGATGACAATCCTTAAAGATGGAATTTGAAGTTTTAGGAGTAGAACTGCTTCACAACCGTACACCAAAGAGAAGGGTGTACAGCCTGTGGGGTTGCGGACCGTAGTACGATAGGCCCATAGACATTCTCCAAGCTTTTCACTCCAATTTCGTTTGTTAGTAGACACAAACTTCTTGAGGAGCTTGATGATAGTCTTGTTGAAAGCTTCAGCCAAGCCATTAGCAGCAGGATTGTAAGCTGTCGAAGCGACATTGCCAATCCGGTGATCATCACAGAATCTTGTAAACTTTGACTGATGAACTGTGGTCCATTTTCATGGTTGATTCGTCGAGGTACACCAAATCTATAGATGACATGGTATTTGACGAAGTTGATGACACTGCTGGTCTTGACTTTAGCCAAGGGTATAGCTTCGGCCCATTTGGAGAAGTAGTCGGTTATTGCTAGTATGAACCGATGTCCCCTAGAAGAAGGAGGATTGATGGGACCTATAATATCCATACCCCAGACTTCAAAAGGCCAGGAAGCAGCAGTCAGATGAAAGAATTCTGATGGTTGATGAATGAAATCTGCGTGGATTTGACAACCTCGACATTTTCTTGCATATTCGATGGCATCAGATACCATAGAGGGCCAGTAGTGACCCATGCGTCGAATACGATCCTGTAGCTTAGGACCGGGTTGATGTGCTCCGCAGACACCGTCGTGAGCTTCACGCAATACTTGCTTCGCTTTCATCACCAGCAAGACAACACAAGAGTAGGCCATCATAAGTCCGCCGATAAAGAGTTTTGGTGGTCTGATTGTAGTAGAATCGCAGAGACCACCGACGAATACTCGTAGCTTCCTTGGGATCTTCAGAAAGTATGTCATGAACTACGAAGTCGATGAAGGGAGCTCTCCAATCTTCACTGATAACATTGGCTTCAGTAAGATTACTGAACTCAATATTATGATTGTTTCGATGCAGAACAATTCCCGATTAGAGACAACCACCACCTGCTGTCTTTTGATAGGGATGGCTAAGACTGCTGCAAGATTAGCCAAAGCATCTGTTTCAGTATTGCAAGCTCGACGGACGTATTCGATGAAGAAGGCTTTAAATGATGTAGCCATGCTGATTGCTGCTTCATAGTAAGGCACTAAATCTTAATGGCGAACTTCATAGGTTCCTCTAACCTGGTTAACAACCAACTTAGAGTCACCATAAACTTCAAGATATTCGATGTCCAGTTGTTTAGCTAACTGAAGACCAATGAGTAGAGCATGTATTTGCTACGTTGTTGGAGCAAGGTTCATCTAGGGAGTAAGCTCTTTGAATAGTTGACCCGTTTAGAGAAACAAGGACAACTCCAACTCCTGCGATAATGGCACCATTGGGTCCAATCCTGGATGCACCGTCAAAGAATAGACGCCAAGTAGGAAATTCTTCAGAGATCATATTGATTCCAATGTCTCGTCTGGAATTTTATCAAAGTTTGGATGTCTCTGGAACAGGATGAGATGCTAAGAAATCCGCCAGTGCTTGACCTTTAACAGACTTTTGAGGAACATATACCATGTCATATTGGGCTAGCAGAATGGCCCATGTAGCCAGCCGAGAATTGAGTGTGCTAGGCTTCTTCATCAGTACCCGAAGAGGATTAACTCGGGATATGACATGAATAGTTTGGCCAATGATGTAATGCCTCGTCTTTTGAGCAGCGAACATAAGAGCTAGGCATTCTTTTCGACTGGACTATAACGGTGTTCGGCACCAATCATAGTACGACTGAGATAATAGATGGCTTGTTTATGGCCTTCTTTATTCTTTTGGGCGAGGTAAAGCACCCAATGAATGATCCATAGCGGACATACATTAAGAATGGTATGCCTGAGATCGGTGGTACCAACTGGTGGGTCATGAGATATCGCTTTATGTCATCGAATGCTCGTTGATATTCTTCGATCCAAATGAAAGATAACCCTTCTTCATTAGCTGAGTAAATGGTCTACAACATCCAGACAGATTAGAGATGAATCTCCTGATGTACGCAAGTCGACTTGGAATCCTCGTAGCTTTTAGGTTGCGTGGAGGACGTATCTCTTGAATGGCTTTGATCTTCTCGGGATCCACGTGTATACCCTTAGAGGTAATGACGAAGCCGAGAAATTTACCACTAGAGACACCCAAGAATGACTTGGTGGAATTTATTTTGAGTTGATGTTGGCTCATTAGATTGAAGATAGTTCTCAAGTCTTGGATGTGATCTTCCTTTAGACGTTTTGACAGCAATATCGTCCACGTAGCATTCGACAGTCTTGCGAAGATGATCTCGAAAGAGAGTACTCATGGCTCGTTGGTAAGTTGCACCAGCGTTCTTAAGACCAAATAGCATTACGGGTGTAGCAGTAGACTCCGCGAGGAGTGCGGAAAGAAGTATGTTTTTCATCTTCAGGATTCATCCAAATCTGATTGTATCCAGAGAATCCATCCATGAAGGATATTCGCTCGAACCCACAGGTGTTGTCAATCATGACGTCCGCGATAGGGAGAGGAAACTCATCTTTTGGACAGGCTTCATTAGATTTCGGAAGTCGATACAAACTCGAACTTTGCCAGTTTTTTTCAGGACTGGGACAACATTGGCTACCCAATCTGGATGTTTGTTCTTCTCGAATTAAAGCCATAAGCTATGAGCTTTTGACTTCATCATCAATAGCGTCCATCATTTCTGGCTTGAATCGTCTTTGTTGCTGTTGACTGGTTTTGCATTAGGCAAGATATCAATTTGTAGTAGCAACTTAGGGATCTAGACCTGGCATGTCTTCATAGCTCCAGGCAAAGACATCAATGTTTCTTGAATAAGAAGAATTAATTCTTGCTTATCTGCCTCTGGAAGGTTCTTGCTAATAAATATTGGGCGAGGTGACCGCTCTCTCCTAATCAATTTGAACCAATTGATCTTCGGTTGGAGGTTCCCTTTGTTCGAATCGGAGTTACCATTGGGTATCTATTCATTGAGCCAAGGATCTGTTTCGGGATTTTCTTCAATTCTCGTCATAGCCTTCTGGAAGATCAGCGGGACCATGTTAGAAGATACGATCAATCGATGAACTTGACCGATGCTGGTGTTAGAATCCCATGATCTGGAATCAGAAGAATTAGAGCGCTCCTCACTATCGGACTCGAGATGGAGATGAAATACGGAGGTGAAGTATATCCGAGACCTTTTTGTCCTGCTATAGTACATCTCTGATTTCCTTCTGGAACAAACGTACGGATAGGAGTCCTTCTACCTTTACCGTAGTTGAGGCCATTCTTGAAGTCATAACCCATCTTTCGGATGATGTTTTGATTGTTGACTGTAACGATGAAGTTGGAGATGCCCCGTATCGTTACTTTTGCTATCACCCATATAACTGAATTTTTGTTCTGGTTCTTTACTAAAAAGTATCAGCTCTCGTCTCTCTTTCGAGAAGGACAACAAAGTATGAATCATCTGGGTGTTCGAGTAAGACCTCTGTTTGAAGAGATGTACAACTCCCATTGTAAATGACTGAAAGCTATCTAACATATCCAAATAGACTTAGCATGATAAATGACATCAGTATATGGAAAAGAGATGCTTTTTCATTGATTTGTACATCTGTATTTACAACAGGACCTTTAGCCTTAGCATTGGTCAAATTGATTACAAGAGAGGAAGAAGAAGAATATGGAGGAGGATTGGACTTGTTACGACGGAGATCAATAACAAGCGGCTCAGAGGAGGTAAGCTCCTTTTATCTTGTTATGAGATAAATCAATAACAAGTGGCTCAGAAGAGGTGAGCTGCCTTTTATCCTTGTTACGACGTAGTTCGATAATAAGGGCTCAGAAGAGGTGAGCTCCCTTGATCCTGACCACCATCAGTGGTTGCTTCTGGATTGGCAAGTGAATAGCCAGTGGTTTGGAGGATTGATGACGAGAAACACGTCCTTTGACAGGTAGATGAGAGTGTCATTGGGCACTGCTTCTTGTTCTTCTTCAGTGTCCAGAGCCAGTATACCTCATGAACTCATCCCTATACATGCGAGCATCGTTACAATAGGCTTCGAACACCTTTGAAAGGATAGAGATCCGCAACCTCCTTTGAACTCTCCATTGCCATCAACGTATTGAAACATTGATGGAGAGTCGAAGGAACAATGTTGTGTCGTGAAGGAATGGTCTTCCTAAAAGAGCATTGTAAGAACAACCATGGTTGTCTATGATATAGAAGGTCACCTTTGTGCGAAGATTGCCTATTTGGAGTTTTAGGCGAATCTTGCTAGAGGTTCACTTCTTCCTTGGTTGAATCCTAGGATGGTGGTGATTGTATTGGAAAGACTGTACTGGGATCTTCAGTGCATCAAACATTCACTACCAAAATACACTAAATTAGCGACGGATATTTAGCGACGGAATTTTTTCGTCGGCGTTAGCGACGACTTCGTGGCCCGCGCTCAGCGATGATTACCGATACACGCCTTTGCCATTTTATTTTAATTTAGGGGAAGGAAAGGTCGCACATCCGTCGCTAGACTGTCGGAGTTATAGTGACGGATCTCAGTCGTCGCTACGTAGTCGATTATTGGCGGGAATTGTTGTAGAGAATTGG